>CAUYRH010054194.1:0-33307 GCA_963574655.1 Perodicticus potto
TGGCGGGCGCCTGTAGTCCTGGCTACTTGGGAGGTGGAGGCAGGAGACTCGCTTGAGCCCAGGAATTGGAGGTTGCTGTGAGCTGTGATGCTACAGCACTCTATCCAGGGTGACAGCTTGAGGCTCTGTCTCAAAAAAAAAAAAAAAAAAAAAAAGAAAGAAAAGAAAACAAACAGGGATCATCAAAAGGTGATACCATTTTTTTTTTAACCTGGTATGTATTCTATAGGGCTATTAATAATCACACCCCATGAAGCCATTGTGCTATTTAATTCTCACAAACACCCACAGGGAGTGAGGTGTTAGGAAGACCAGGTATCCTGGCTTGCCTGTGACAATCCATTCATCTATGCTTGTCTTGATGTGAATACAGCCGTGCATCTCAGATAGCTTCTGAGAAAAGCATCCTCCGGTGATTTCATTGCATCATTGGGAGATCATCGCAGAGTACCTGCACAAACCTAGATGGTGCCATCTGCTGCACACTAAGTTGGGTGGCATTGCTTACCGCTCTTAGGCTAGGAATATATAATGCATGTTACAATACTGAATACTGAGGCAACATAATAGGAAGCATTTATGTATCTAAACATAAGTAAATATAGAAAAGGCATGGTAAAAAATATGGTGTAAGAGATAGAAAACGGTGCAATTGGATAGGGCACGTACCATGCATGGAGCTTGCAGGACTGCGAATTGCTCTGTGCTGGTGGGGAGTGAATGTGGAGGCCGAGAACGTCACTGTGCACTACTGTAGACTTTACAGACACTGTGTAGGCTGTGCTACATTTATAAAATAATATTTTCTTTCTTCAATAATAAATTAGTGTTAACTAACTAACTTTTAAAAAGCTTTTTAATTTCTTAAACATTTTTGACTGTGTTGTAATAACATTTAGCACAGAAATATTTCCTTTATAACTTCATTCTATAAGCTTTTTTCTATTTAACAAAAAGACTGTGTGTGTAAAAGAAACAAGCCTCACTAGCGAGGCTTACAAGGGGTCAGGATCGTCAATATCACCGTCTTTTACCTGTACATCTTTCCTGCTGTAAGGTATATGGGGATGGTAACATGCACGCAGCTGTCATTTCCAAAGGTAACACTGCCTTCTTCTGGAATACCTCCTGAAGGACCTGCCGTAGGAGGTTTTACAATTGACTTTTTATAGTCAGTAGAAGGATTTACTCTAAAATAATGATACAAAGTGCAGTTGGTTTGTTTATGGTCGTGTCACCCCAAACATGTCAGTAATACCCTACCCTGCCACCTCGTGACGGAGATGACACCACTAAGCAACAGGAATCTTTTAGATTCACTACAGTCTTACGAAGCCACCAATGTCCATGTAGCCTGTCAATGGCTGGGGTCATTGTCATTATGTGATGAGTGACTATATTAGAAAAACAGGCCCTTCTCACTTTCCAAAGTGCCCTGGGTTGGACTATAAATAATATGCTCACTTGAGATATTATTTTTATTTTGTGGAAAAGGAAACTTAGGTATAGAGAAGGTACTGTATTTTGCTGTGTACACTGTGCACTTTTTGCCTAAATTTTTGAGGGAAAAATAAGGATGAGCATTATAGATAAGTAGTGTGGCTCAGGGGCAGGGAGAACCCAGGGGCTCTGAGGGCCACCATCCCTTCCTGCCTGGGCCAGTTTGGCACACAAGGTTCCAGTCCAGGAGACTCTGGGATCTGCAGGGAGCAGGCTGGAGTAGCCTCTGCCAAAAGTTGTCACCAGGAGAGGGGAAGGTGGTGAGGCTGGCAAGGCAGGCCATAGCCATGCAAAGAAAGAGCCGAGTCCTGAGGTCTCGCCATGTGATGGAGGAGAACAGGTGCCCAAAGGACCTGCCTGGCTGCTTGTGGGGCGAGTGGCCTCAGAACCTTCTGCCCCACTGGCCTTGCATGTGGCCATCTTAGCTGTGGCCCTCAAATGTGGTGGGGAGGAAAGGGCTCTCTGGAGGGTGGGTAGGGGCAGCCTTCAGGAAGGCAGTGATCGATCTTACCAGGGGAGCATTAGCCCTCCCGAGATGTGTCCCTCCTGGCTGAAAGCTGCCACTTGTTTGAGGTGCATTTTCCTAAGAGTTTAGCCCAGAACATGGGTGCACATTATACAAGGGAGCACATCATTCACAGCAAAATATAGCAAATGATTCTCCCAAGATGACCTAGCAGGTGAGTGGCAGAGCTGGATTCTAACCTAGGCTGGTCTGTCTCTGATGATGCCCAAGTCCTTTCTGCTGGAGTCTTTCTGCTTCTCTGCGCAGGGAACTGAGCACATCTCCTTTACAACTAGTCCCCTGGGGAAACCATCAACTCATTGGAGCGATTTTTCATTATTTGGAACACTCTTAGAACTCCTCTTTTGGAATGGCTTTCAGGGTAAATGTTTTTTTAAAGAATTTTGATTAGCAAATCTTGGTCCTTTGAGAATAGATTTTACTTTTGGAGATACACTAAACACTTTGACAGCCAAGTCTTGTGAAGAAGGTGGTGATATTTTGCTAGGGAGCACCATTTTGGAGCCAAATCAAGGGCTGAGTTTGAATTGTTAGTAAATTGTTTATTTGTTTCCATGTTTGGCTGATTAAATTGGCTTTGAAAAAAATCCTGAAAGAGATGTTTGTAAATGTTTTGAACAGGGAAAATGTCATTCAAGTGGGTTTAATTTCTTAAAGTAAATCATTTTTTGTTAAGTCTCATTTTTTTCCATGCTAGTAGATGTGACATACTGTGTCTAATCTTTTGAAGCTAAGCACATTTAGCTTTGAATGAGCAGATGAGTTACCTAGGTGGTTGGAATTCTTGGCTTTTAATGAAGAAAATCAATCAACCTTTTCCACAGACCTCAGGTTTCTATTAGCTAAATTGTCAAGCTCCATGTTCTACCAAATGAATTCTGTTGGCTCCGTTGTTCAAAATCAAATGTCAAGGTAACCTATATTTGTAGTACTTAATATTTGAGGTTGAACTCATGATAATGTTTCAAATAGGCTTGTCTCCTAACAGTAATCATTACACATTTTTAGCTGTACTTTTAAATTTACAAAACAATGTCAATTCTACTTTTTTTTTTTTTTCTTAAAGTTGGGTATCATTACACTTTTCAGGTAAGGAAAGGAGTTTCTGAGAGTGTATCTTGCTCAAAGTCACATAATTATAAGTGGTAGTGTCTGGGCTTGAGGACACCCAACACATTTAATTCCTGTTTTAGCTCCCTTTCCACTGGAGTTTATACCCTTCTTCTTCATTGTTTTGCTCTCAGAGATTTGTTTTTTTTTTTTGAGACAAAGGTTTCACTTTGTTTCCCTGCACAGAGGGCTGTGGCGTCACAGCTCACAGCAACCTCAAACTCTTGGGCTCAAAGTGATTCTCTTGCCTCAGCCTCCCTACTTTGGAAATACCCCAAACATTTTGTCAGCCAAATCTAGTAAATAAGGTGGTAAAATTTTGCTTCAGAAATGGAAGTCTATATATAGATCATCCACAACACCTGGCTATGTTTTAGAGACAGGGTCTTACTCTTGCTGGTCTTGAACGCCTGAGCTCAGGCAATCCACCCTCCTCAGCCTCCCAGAGTGCTAGGATTATAGGTGTGAGCCACAGCACACAGCCTTTGTTCTCAGAGATTACTGACCCTTTTAGTTCTTTATTGGCTTTCTATGGCTACCACAACAAATTGCAAAAAAATTTGGTGAGTTAAAACAGCAGAAATTTATTTTCTTACAGGTGATAATTTATGGTCTCCTCTTTTATGGAGGCCATAAATTGAAGCTAACTATTATGGAGCTAAATCAAGGTGCCCTCAGGGTGGTACTTCCTCTGAAGGCTCTGGAGAAGAATTCATTTCCTTGCCCCTTCCGGTTTCTGGACATGTATTTATTGGGTTCCTTGGATCATGACCCTTTTCCCCATCTTAGAAATCTTTCTTTCTCTGTTCGATCTTCGTATTTCTTCTTCTCTGTGGTTAAATGTCTCATTGGCTTCTTTTAAAAATGACACACATGATTGCAGTTAGAGCCCCCCTGGATAATCCAGGATAATCTTTCTGCTGCAAGGCTCTTAATTTATCACATCTACAGAGTCTCTTTTCTTTTAATTTCCCTGTGAGAAAAACATTGACTGGTTACATGGATTGAATAGGGATGTCTTTTGGGAAAGGTCATTAGTCAATATTCTGTAAGGGTAGGAGACTACAGTTGTCTTTCTCCATCACATTGTTAAAACAAAGAGAGATTTACTTTGCCCCTTCCTTCCTTCCTTCCTTCCTTCCTTCCTTCCTTCCTTCCTTCCTTCCTTCATTCCTTCATTCCTTCATTCCTTCCCTCCATTCTCATGAAATGCACACAGTTCTCAGGAGGAAAGTCTATTCTACAAAGTTGTACAAACCTAGCTGCCTACCTAGGTAGAAGATGATCAGGAGGTAAGGGTGGAAGACTTGATGACTCTGAGCTCATGCAGAAATTTTAAATTTTTTAAAAGGCTACTGGAACATTAAAGTAATCAGAAATTACTTTTGTACATATATTCTTCTTCATAACGATACCAAAGATACTTCTTATTCCAGTTAAACATGGCATGAATTTATTTCTGATTCCTCTTGAACACCACTACAAGGAGAAAAAGGAACTAAAGTGTTATAAAATCTGCACAAAGAGAATAGAAACAGTAGCAAATTAAAAATAGCAAAAATGTTTAGAAGATGGAAATCAGATGGATAAATGGTAACTGGGTTGGCAGAGCAAGAAAGTCGGAACTAAGTGCTTTGGAGAGAGAAATTCCAACAAGGAAGAAGCAAGCCAACTTTTGCCACAGACTTCAAGATAGGAAATAAAATTGTAGCCTACCAATACTTCTAAAGAAAGGCATGAAGAATTAGCTCAGTAGTGGCTAGATCTCACAGCTTCTTATTTGTGGTTGTCTATTTTTGAGTAGCTTTTCTATGTTTAAGGACATTTCTTTTTTTTTCTTTTTTGAGACAGAATCTCACTATGTTGCCCTTGGGAGTGCCATGGCGTCACAGCTCACAGCAACCTCAAACTCTAGGGCTCAAGTGATTCTCTTGCCTCAGCTTCCCAAGTAGCTGGGACTACAGGTGCCCACCACAATGCCAGGCTATTTTTTGTTGTAATTGTCATTGTTGGTTAGGTGGCTTGGGCTGGGTTCAAACCCGCCAAGTGGCACTGTAACCACTGTGCTAATATGAGTCTTGCTTCCTTAATCTAACTCTAATTCTTGGCTTCCCTTATAACTAGTCTATAGTGATGTGGGCTGGCTGTACCAATCAGACCCATGCAGTATTTTAACTCAGAAGTGAGATAAAGAAAGAATCTATATGGACTTCTATTTCTGAAGCAGAGGTCTCTTAGCATTTTAGTGAAAGCATTTGGCATGTGGTTTTAGGGTTAAGTTTCATATTCAGAACTGGCATTTATGGTGGCAGCAGTGGGATCAATGATTCTACATAATCTACTCTAGTGCTCAGTAGGGCAGCAGGGTCTCTCTGTAAAGTTTTTCTCATTAAGAATATTTTTGTGGTATAGTTTTGGGCAACAATTCAGTGAACTATCCACTATTTAATAAACTGATTTCCCAGAGTTCATTTCTGCTGATTGCAATTCAAAAAACAAACACCCCCCTGAACCTTATGAATAATGCATGCATAATAAGCAGTTTTATTCCCAGATGTCTTTTCCCATACAACTAGATGACGGAGGCTCCTGCACAGGATCTGTACAAAAGAAATTTGTCTCGGGAGAAACTCAGTCAGAAGGGACCCAGAGTGGAGACATCAGGAGTAGAAGAGAGCAGTATTCAGGTATTAAAATGAAATAAGAGGACATATGTCTCAATCCCCTTCTCCCACTCAATTCCTAGAACACAGGCAGCCAGGTATATACTCCCTAGGTAGTGATGGGGAGATTCTTCTCAGGAATAATTGAACACTCCAAGGGAAAAGACCTCCAATGAATTAGCCACATCTCTACCCAGTCACCTTCCAGTAGAGCCATGCATACTCACACAGAACTTGAGCCAGATTTTTATTGCCTCTCTTTTAAATATCAGTGGGTGTGTAGGGATCACCAGACTTTCGAGAAAAGCTTCCATTCTCAGTTGATAAAGACCAAAGTAAATGCCAAAAGGAAAGGAAATGAACTTGATAAATACAATGGCAGTGAAATGAACAGAAAGAACTTAATTAAAAACACTATAATTAACATTTTTAGGGAGAAGAGAGAAGACATTTTATTGATGAAACAAAGCTAAGATTCTATTTTAGAGAAGAACTAGAGAAACAAAGAGCTCTTAGAAATTAAACATATAATGGCGGGAATTTAAAAAAAAAAATAGAAAGTTGGAAGCTGAAGCAGAAAGTAGAGCAAAAGACCAAGACATAGATAAGAGGAGATAAATGATAAGAATATCAGAGGATCAATTCAGTAGGTCCTACATTTGAGAGAGACATAAATAGGAAAGAATTAAGATTGAGAATATTTGTGGTGTGCTCAGCACGTGAGTATACAACATAGGCACATCCCTGTGGAATTTCAGATTACAAGGAATAAAAAGCAAAGATGATAGAAGTTTCCAGAGAAGAGCAAAGGTATCATCTATCAAAGGATTAGCAAACACAGTGAAATTTGACTTCTGAGCAGCAAAATTCCAGGAGCAGTAAATCCATGTCTTCAAAGCCAGGGCAATTGTTTCTAACCTAGACATCTGTATACCTCTTAAGTGTCAATCAAGTGTGATAGTAGGATGCAGATGTGTAATATAGACATTTTAAAATATTTATATCCAGGGAGAGACTGGAAAATTTGTTCCGGTAAGTAAGGGAAAACATCAGAAAAGAAAATATGACACTGGCCAAGTGCAGAGGCTTATGCATGCAATCCTAGCACTCTGGGAAGCTGAGGTGAGAGGATTGCTTCAGCTCAGGAGTTTGAGATCAGCCTTAGCAACAGTAGGACCCTGTCTCTACCTAAAATAGAAAAATTAGTGGGGCATTGTGGTGGTCACTTCCAGCTACTCCAGAGGCTGGGGCTCAAGCCCTAGAATTTGAGGTTGTTTTGGGCTGTGGTATCATGCCACTCTACCCAGGGTGACAGAGTGATATTCTGTCTCAATTAAAAAAAAAAAACAAAAAAGAAAGAAAAGAAAAGAAAATGTGAGATCTGGCCGAGCCAGATGGAGCTAATAGTGTTCAGCTGTGGGCAGTGCAGAGCCATTGTGGGAGAACTGCCTCGGCAAGCTCTGCCCTCAGAGTTGCAGAGCAAGGATGGGGTGGGAGACCTTGGGCGAGTAATCTAGTGACTGAGCAGCTAAAGGAGGGGACTGAGATGCCTTACAGCCTTGGTCTGGTTTTGGCACACTGGGTATGTGGGCAGCCACTTCAGGACTGATCTCGTGACAAGTGCTTTTCTGGGAAAGCTTCTGCTTAGCCAAGGTTAGCAGTTTAAAGTGCCTTTTAAGTGGGCTGAGGAGAGATTTAGGCAATCCACCCTGTGGGTTTGAGAAATCAGCAGAGGCCTCCAGTCTCCATCTCATATACCTGTATCAGCACTGTGATTAACATCTCATACCCCAGATCACCTGTTGCCCAAACAATGTTCAGCAAGATCTATATACTGCTTTTATTTTGTTTTTTTTGTTTGTTTTTTAATTTCAACATTTTCCCTCTAGATTTTTCTTTTTTTCCTTTTCTTTCTTCATTTTTCTAGTTTAAATATAATTTTCCATCGTTACCTTCTTTAACAATTAGAACTTCATTTTTGCTAGTATTTCTATCTCTGTTATTTGGTTTTCCTCCCAATTTTAATCCCACAAAGTTTTCTGTTTGCTTGTTTTGGTTTGATTTATAGCTTTTTTGTCTTTCCTCTCTACTTGGTAGAGGTGGGGTCTGAACAGGTTGGCAAAGAGCTGCTGAGCTTAAGGGAACCACCCAACCCATCACCCCCAGAGGCTGGGGGTTTTTAAGGTTGAGTCAAAGTACCCTAGTGTACACCTGTACTGCTCCTGTCTCCCTCTTTCTGTGCCTCTCTTATTTTTGTCAATATTCCCTGTTACTCACCCCCTCTCCTTTCTCTTTTTTTTTCTTTTTCTTTTTTTAAAATCTTTTTTCCCTTCTTGCTCTTCAATCTTCTCATCCTTCTGGTTCTGTACCAAAAGGACTCATTGAAACCCTAGCCCAGAGACATGGAAACGTAAAGAGCAAGAGGAAGTGAAAGGAAAATTAGGGTAAGTAAACAGATAAAAGAAAACACTCATGAGGAAGAATCAGCAGAAAAATCCTGGCAGCATGAAAAACTGGTCCAGAGCAACCCCCACAAAAAACAGTGAGGTAGCAACTGCAGAGGATTCCACCTATATAGAAATGTTACAAATGACAGAAAGGGAATTTAGAATACAGATGATAAAATCAATGAAGGAAACTGCTCATAAAATGTAAAATAACCAAAGGGAAATCCAAAAACAGAATCAAATAAGAGATGAATTATATGAAGAATATAGAAAGGATATAGCAGAGTTGAAGGAACTGAAGCAGTCAATTAGGGAACTTAAAGAATAGAAAGTATCAACAACAGATTAGACCATGCAGAAGAAAGAATCTCAGAAGTAGAGAACAAAGCTCTTGAAATAACTCAGATAGTTAAAGAGGCAGAAAAGAGGAGAGAGAAAACAGAACGCTCACTGACAGAATTATGAGAATTTATGAAGCATTCAAACATACGAGTTATAGATATCCCAGAAGGGGACAAAGAATGCCTCAGAGGAATAGAAGCCATATTAGAGAATATTGTAAATGAAAATTTCCCCACAATCACCAAGGATTGTGACATACTCCTTTCAGAGGGATATCGGATTCCAGATTGCCTCAACTTTAACAGAACTTCTCCAAGATACATTGTGATGAACCTGTCCAAAGTGAATATAAAACAAACAAAAGATTCTGCAAGTTGTCAGGAGTAAGCACCAGTTGTCCTACAGGGGAAATCCATCATGGTGACCACAGACTTCTCTAATGAAACTTTTGAAGCAAGAAGACAATGGTCATCTACCTTTAATCTACTTAAACAGAACAATTTCCAGCCCAGAATTCTATATCCTGCTAAGCTAAGCTTTAAAATTGACAGAGAAATCAAATCATTTATTGATATGCAAACATTGAGGAAATTCTCCACAACAAGACCAGCTCTATAGGAAATACTTCAACCTGTTTTACACACTGACCATCACAATGGATCAATAGCAAAGTAAGAACTCAGAAATTAAAGGACAGACCCTAACTTTCACCCTGATGCAAAAGATAAAACTAAGCAATGGCCTCTCACAAAATAAGATGAAGAGAACACTACCACACTTATAAATTATCTCAATAATTGTTAATGGCTTGAATTCCTCACTGAAAAGGCATAGATTGGCTGAAGGGCTAAAAAACACAAGCCATCCATTTCCTGTCTGCAGGAAACACACCTAGCTTCAAAAGACAAATTAAAACTTGGAGTTGAGCGTTGGAAGACAATTTTTTAGGCAAATAGAATTCAGAAGAATTTAAAGCAACTAAAGTCAAAAAGGACAAATGTGGTCACTTTATGTTGGTCAAGGGAAAAATATAACAAGAAGATATCTCAATTCTAAATATTTATGCACCCAACTTAAATGCTCCCAGATTCTTGAAACAGACCTTACTCAGTCTGAGCAATATGATATCCTATAACACCATAATAACAGGGAACTTTAACACTCTTCTTACAGAGCTGGACAGGTCCTCTAAACAGAAATTAAACAAATATATAAGGAACTTAAATGAGACCCTAGAACAACTGTGCTTCATAGATGCATATAGAACACTCCATCCCAAAGATAAAGAATATACATTCTTCTCATCACCACATGGAACATTCTCCAAAATTGATCATATCCTAGGACACAAAACAAACCTCAACCAAATCAAAACAATTGAAATTTTACCTTGTATCTTCTCAGACCACAAGGCACTAAAGGTGGAACTCAACTCCAACAAAAACACTCAACCCCACACAAAGACATGGAAATTAAACAACCTTCTGTTGAATGACAGTTGGGTGCAGGAAGAAATAAAAGAGGACATAATTAACTTCCTTGAGCATAACAACAATGAAGACACAAGCTACCAAAACTTGTGGGATACTTCAAAAGCTGTTCTGAGAGGAAAACTTATCGCTTTAAATGCCTACATTCAAAACACAGAAAGAGAGAAGTTTCACTTCCAGTCCTTTGCCCACCCTGAGATGGGATCACTTGTTCTTTTCTTGCTAATACATTGAGTTCTCTGTGGATTCCCAAGTGCCCATCAACCCACAAATGGATTAATAAATTGTGGTACATGTATACCATGGAATATTATGCAGCCTTAAAGAAAGATGGAGACTTTACCTCTTTCATATTTACATGGATGGAGCTGGAACATATTCTTCTTAGCAAAGTATCTCAAGAATGGAAGAAAAATTATCCAATGTACACAGCCCTACTATGAAACTAATTTATAGCGTTCATATGAAGGCTATAACCCAATTATAGCACAAGAATATGGGGAAAGGATCAGGGGAGGGGAGGAAAGGGACGAGGCTGGGTGAAGGGAGGGTAATTGGTGGGGCCACACCTATGGCGCAACTTACTAAATGCGGAATACAAATGGTGGGGCCACACCTATGGCGCAACATTAAATGCGGAATACAAATGTCTTCATACAATAACTAAGATAATACCATGAAGGTTATGTTAAACAGTTTGATGAAAATGTTTCAGAATGTATATGAAGCCAGCACATTGTACCCAATAAGTGCACTAATGTACACAGCTAAGATTTAAGAAAAACAACAACAACAAAAAGAAGAAAAACAGAAAGAAAGCGCACCAACAAATTCACAAGCCATCTTATGGAATTGGAAAAAGAAGAACGATCTAAGCCTAAACCCAGCAGAAGAAAAGAAAAATCCAAAATTAAATCAGAGATCAATGAAATTGAAAACAAAAGAATCATTCAGAAAATTAATGAAGCAAGGAGTTGATTTTTGAAAAAATAAATAAAATACATAAACCTTTGACCAGACTAACTAGAAATAGGAAAGTAAAATCTCTAGTAACCTCAATCAGAAATGATAAAGGGAAAATAACAACTGATGCCACAGAGATACAAGAGATTATCTCTGAATACTCCCAGAAACTCTGCCCAGAAATTTGACAATGTGAAGGAAATGGATCAATATTTGGAATCACACTCTCTCTCTAGACTTAGCCAGGAAGAAATAGAGCTCCTGAACAGACCAATTTCAAGCACTGAGATCAAAGAAACAATACAAAAATCTTCCAACAGAAAAAAATGCCCTGATCCAGATGGCTTCACATCAGAATCCTATCAAATCTTCAGGGAAGAGCTTATTCCTGTACTGCAGAAATTATTCCAAGAAATTGAGGAGGAAGGAATTTTCCCCCAACACATTCTACAAAGCAAACATCACTCTGATACCAAAACCAGGAAAGGACCCAAATAAAAAGGACAATTTCAGATCAATTTCACTAATGAATATAGATGCAAAAATTCTCAACAAAATCCTAGCTCATAGATTACAGCTTATCATTAAAAAAGTCATACATCATGATCAAGTAGGTTTCATCCAAGGGATGCAAGGCTGGTTTAACATATGAAAGTCCATAAACGTTATTTACTGTATCAACAGAAGCAAAACCAAAGACTATATGAACCTCTCAATAGATGCAGAAAAAGCATTTGATAAAATCCAGCATCCTTTTCTAATTAGCACACTGAAGAGTATAGGCAAAGGTGGCACATTTTTTATACTGATCGAAGCTATCTATGACAAAACCACAGCTAATATTTTATTGAACGGAGTAAAACTGAAAGCTTTTCCTCCTAGAACTGGAACCAGACAAGGTTGTCCTCTGTCTCCATTACTATTCAACATAGTGCTAGACAATTAGGCAAGACAAGGAAATAGTGGGCATCCAAATGGGAGGAGAGGAGGTTAAACTCTCCCTGTTTGCTGATGATACCATTTTATACTTAGAGAACCCCAAAGACTCAATCCACCAGACTCCTGGAAGTCATCAAAAAATACAGTAATGTCTCAGGATATAAAATCAATGCCCTCAAGTTAGTAGCCTTTGTATATGCCAGTAACAGCCAAGATGAGAGGCTAATTAAGGACATAATTCCTTTCACCATAGCTTCAAAGAAAATGAAATACTTAGGAATATACCTAACAACAGAAGTGACATACCTCTATAAAGAAAATTATGGAACCCTAAGAAAGGAAATAGCAGAGGATATTAACAAATGGAAGAACATACTATGCTCATGGCTGGGAACATTATTAAAATGTCTATACTTCCCAAAGCAACCTACCGATTCAATGCCATCTCTATTAAAATATCAACATCGTCCTTTCAAGACTTGGAAAAAATGATTCTGCATTTTGTATGGAACCAGAAAACAACCCATGTAGCTAAGGCAGGTCTTAGTAATAGAAAAAAAGCTGGAAGCATCAGGATACCAGATTTTAGGCTGTACTACAAAGCCATAGTGGGTAAGACTGGCACAAAAATAGAGACATAGTCATTTGGAATTGAATTGAAAGCCAGGAAATGAAACTAACATCTTACAACCACCTCATCTTCGATAAACCAAACAAGAACATACACTGAGGGAAAGACTCCCTATTCAATAAATGGTGCTGGGAGAACTGTATATCCACATGTAAAAAACTGAAACTGGACCTATACCTTTTTCAACTCACAAAAATTTATTCAAGATGGATAAAGGACTTAAATTTAAGGCATGAAGTGATAAAAATCCTCAAAGAAAGCATAGGGAAAACAGTCAAAGATATCGGCCTGGGAAAAGACTTTATGAAGAAAACTGCCATGGCAATTGCAACAACAACAAAAATAAACAAGTGGAACTTAATTAAACTGAAAAATTTCTGTATAGCTAAGGAGACAACATCCAAAGCAAATAGACAACCTACACAATGGGGAAGGATCTTTGCATATTTTGAATCAGACAAAAGCTTGATAACTAGGATCTGTAGAGAACTCAAATTAATCCACATGAAAAAAGCCAACAATCCCATATATCAATGGCAAGAGACATGAATAGAGACTTCTTTAAAGAAGACAAATGAATGGCTAACAAATATATGAAAAAATCCTCATCATCCCTAATTATTAGAGAAATGCAAATGAAAACCACCCTGAGATATCTTCTAACCCCAGCGATAATGCCCCACATCACAAAATCTCAAAACTGCAGATACTGGCATGGATGTGGAGAGAAGGGAACACTTTTGCACTGCTGCTGTGACTGCAAACTAATACAACCTTTTTGGAAGGAAGTATGCAGAACACTCAAAGAACTCAAGCTGGACCTCCTATTTGATACTGCAATCCCATTACTGGGCATCTACCCAGAAGCAAAAAAATAATAATAATTTAAAAAGTAGCTCTTGATATAACCAATATTATGATAACACTGTATAATGGAGCAGGTAGACGTGAAATGCATGTGGAGAGGATGCTGCAATTTATTATTCTATAGAAGGAAATATATAGGCAATCCTTAAAATAATAAAACATGAAATAAAAATTTAAGAATGTAGAAACAAAAAAGATAAATACTAGGAGAAGGAGAAAAAAGAGCTGGAAATGTTTGACTCTATAGAGCAGGAATTAAGGGTAGATTAGGGGACTGCTCTTTTGTGTTTTAAGACTTACAGAATAATTTTTTGACTATTTAAACATTTTAATTTATTTTTTATCTCAAATTAATATGAGGGTACAAATTTTTAGGTTACAGTGTTCTCACTTCCAGGGTAAATTTCCATTTGCAAAAGAGCCCCTCACCCAGACAGCATGTTATATATCCTCACAATGTTCACATTAGGTGAGATCCTGCCTCATGCCCTCCCTCCTTCTGCTAATCGTCCTTCTCCTTCCTCCCTCCCCCTCCGACTTCCCTCTGCCCCCAAACTAGACTATATTAGTGTTTCATTGTTCTTATGAGCATGTAATTGTTTATATGTTGCTTTCATATTAGTATGGAGAACATTGAACATTTATTTTTCCATTCTTGTGATATTTTACTAAAAAAAATGTATTTCAACTCCATCCAGGTAAGTGGAAAAGATGTAAAGTTTCCATCTTTTTTAGTGGCTGAATAGTATTCCATAGTATACATATATCACAGTTTGTTGATCCATTCATGGGTTGATGGGTACTTAGGTTGCTTCCACAACTTGGCAATTATGAATTGAGCTGTAATAAACATTCTGGTGCAAATGTCTTTGTGGTAAAATGATTTTTGTTCTTCTGGGTAGATACCTAGTAATGAGATTGCAGGATCAAATGGAAGGTCTACTTTTAGATCTTTGAGGATTCTCCATACTTCTCTCCAAAAGGGCTACACTAGTTTGCAATCCCACCTGCAGTGTAGAAATGTTCTCTTCTCTCCACATCCACACCAGCATCTGGTGTTTTAGGACTTTGTGACGTGGGCTAATCTTGTTTGGGTTCAGTGGTATCTTAGAATGGTTTTTATTTGCATTTCTCTGATGATTAAAGATGATGAGCATTTTTCATGTGTTGTTTTGCCATTTGTCTGTCATCCTTGGAAAAATTTCTATTCAAATCTCTTGCCCATTTATAGAGAAGGTTGTTTGTACATTTCTTATTGTTTAATTTGAGCTCTCTGTATATTCTAATTATGAGACCTTTGTCAGATTTGTAACAGGCAAAAATCATTTCCCATTCTGAAAGCTGTCTGTTTTCTTTGTTTTTTGGTATCCTTAGCTGTGCAAAAACTTTTGAGCGTGATCAAATCCCAGTTATTTATGTTTGATGGTGCTGCAATGCTGGGGGGTGGAGGTGCAGGTCTTCTTTATAACTTTTTTTCCCCAAGCCAATATCTTCAAGTGTTTCCCCCACACTCTCTTCTAGAATTTTTATTGTTTCACATCTTAAATTTAAATCTTTTAGCCAATGAAAATCAATTTTTGTCAATGGTAAGAGGTGCAGGCCCAGTTTCAGTCTTTTACATGTGGATAACCAATTTCCCCAGCACCATTTGTTAAATAAGGACTCTTTTCTCCAGTGCATATTTCTGTTAGGCTTATCAAAGATTATATGATGATATGTGGCTGGTTCATCTCTAGATTCTCTATCCCATTCCATAGCTCTACATTCTATTTTTGTACCAGTACTGCTGTTTTGATCACTGTTGCCTTGTAGTATAACCTAAAATCTGGCAATGTGTTGCCTCCAGATTTGTTTTTATTTCTAAGAACTGTATTTGCTATTTGGTTTTTTTTTCTGGTTCCATATGAATCAAAGTAGTATTTTTTCAAGTTCTTTAAAGTATAACATTGGTAGTTTGATGGGGATTGTATTAAATCTATAGATTGCTTTGAGTAGTATGGGCATTTTAAAAATATTGATTCTTCCCAGCCATGAGCAAGTATGTTCTTCCATTTGGTGACATTTTCTGCTATTTCCTTTCTCAAAGTTTCATAATTCTCTTTATAGAGATCTTTCATGTCTTTTGTTAGATATATTCCCAGGTATTTCATCTTCTTTGGTGCTATTGTAAAAGGAATAGAGTCTTTGATTTTATTCTCTACTTGACATAGTTGGCATATACAAAAGCTATTGATTTGTGGATATTGATTTTGTATCCTGAGACACTGCTTTATTCTTTGATCACTTCTAAGAGCTTTGTAGTTGAATCCCTGGGGTTTTCCAGGTATAAAATCATGTCATCTGAGAAGAGGGAGAGTTCGACCTCCTCTGTCTCCATTTGGATTCCTTTGATCTCTTTGTCATGCCTGATTGCAATGGCTAGGACTTCCAACACTATGCCAAATAGCAGTGGAGATAGTGAGCAGCCTTGTCTGGTTCCAGATTTGGATGGAAATGCTTTCAGTTGTATTTCATTCAGTATGATATTGACTGTGGGTTTGCTGTAGATAGCTTCTATCGATTTAAGGAATGTTCCATCTAAGCCTATTTTCTTGAGTGTTTTTATCATGAAAGGATGCCAGATATTGTCAAAAGCCTTTTCTACATCAATCGAAAGAATCATGTGAGCCTTGGTTTTGATTCTATTTATGTGGTATATTGCATTTATGGGTTTGCATATATTGAATCGACCTTGTGTCTCTGGGGTAAAACTCACTTGATAATGGTGTATAATCTTTGAAATGTGTTATTGTATTCTGTATTCTTGTTTGATATTTTTTCATTGACATTCATTAATGATATTAGTCTACAGTTTTCTTATTTTATTGGGTCCTTTCCTGGTTTGGGAGCAGGGTGATATTTGCATCATAGAAACTTTTGGGGAGGAGTCCTTCCTTATCTATATTTTGGAAAAGTTAATGCATTATAGGAACTAGTTCCTTTTTGAAGGTTTGATAGAATTCTGGTGTGAAACTGTCTAGTCCAGGGCTTTTCTTACTTGGGAGATTTTGTATAATTGATGCTATTTCGGTACTTGATATTGGTCTATTCAAGATCTCTAAATATCTTGCTGAGTTTTGGAAGGCATTGTGCTTCCAGATATTGGTCCATCTCCCCAACATTTTCATATTTTTGCTAATAGAGATTTTTACAGTAATTGTTGAGAATCTTTTGTATTTATATGGCATCTGTTGTTTTTTCCCCTTTATCATGTATGATAGTAATGATTAGAGATCTTATTTTTCTGTTTATGTTTAGTGTAGCCAAGGGTTTATCAATTTTATTAATCTTTTCAAAGAACCAGCTTTTGTTTTGTTGATCTTCCAAATAATTCTTTTTTAAAAAAATTTCATTTAATTCTACTCTAATTTTGGTTGTTTGTTTTCTTCTGATGGGTTTAGGATTAGATTATTCTTCCTTTTCCAGTTGCTTAAGATGGCCCATTAAGTTGTTGACTTGCTCTCTTTCTGTTTTCTTGATGAAATCATCTAATGCTATAAATGTCCTAGGGTGTCTAAATGAGGACAGAGGAGGTTAAACTATCCCTCTTTGCCAATGATATGATCTTATACTTAGAGAATCCCAAAGACTCAACCCTAAGACTCCTGAAAGTGATCAAAAAATACAATAATGTCTCAAGATATAAAATCAATGTCCACAAATCAGAAGCCTTTGTATATGCCAATAACAATCAAGCTGAGAAGCTGATCATGGACAAAGCCATGAGGTAAAGCTAACATCTTACAGCCACCTAAGTTTTGACAAACCAAACACTAGGGGAAAGAATCCCTATTCAATAAATGGTACTGAGAGAATTGGATAACCACATGTAAAAGACTGAAACTGAACCTGCATCTTTCTCCACTCACTAAAATTGATTCAAGATGGATAAAAGATCTAAATCTAAGGCATGAAATAATAAAAATCCTCAAAGAATCTGTGGGGAAAGCACTTGAAGTTATTAGATTGGGGAAAAACTTTATAAAGATGACTTCATTGGCAATTGCAACAAAAACAAAAACAAACAAATGGGACTTAATTAAATTGAATAGCTTCTGTACAGCTAAGGAAACAACAACTGAAGCAAACAACCATCAGAATGGGAAAAGATATGTGCATATTATGAATCGGAAAAAAGCTTGATAACTAGGATCTACAGAGAACTCAAATTAATCAACATAAAAAAGCCCACAGTCCCTTATATAAATGAGCACAATGCTCTGCTGTGATATGTGATAGGATAGTGTAAGTGAGTGTCACAAACATTATATTGACAAAAGAAGTCAAGCTCAAAAGACAGCACATGCTACATGATTCTGTTTTATAACCTTCACAACTAGGCAAAAGTAATCGATGGTGTAGAAGTTAGAGTGTGGATCATCTCTGGGGAAGAAATGGAGGAGAGTCGAAACTGGGGGCATGAAGGGGCTTTGATGTGATGCTCAGTGGGCAAATTCTTGATCTGGTTGCTGGTACATGAGAATGTTCACTTTATGAAACTTCAGCAAGCAATCTCTACTGATTACGGTCTTTCATATAACAGTTAAATTAATGGACTTTTATTACTTTTGAAATAAAACACATACTTTTACAAGAGCTACTCAATTCAGGATCAGAGAGTCTCCTGCACTGAAAAATTCAGGAAGTATCAATGAATTTAGGAAAATGTGTTCAGAAAATCTCAGTAATTTGCACATTGTTATTTCTTGGTTTGGGCCATTTTACTTTGATTGAAGGATTTTCTGGATTTGTCTTCTTTAGTACATTCTACTTTCAGCTGCTTCAATTTTTTTACATAATTAATGGTGGCTATGAAACTGTTCAAAACATTGCAAAGGCCACACGTTCTTTCAGATGTCCTGCTCAGGATTTTAGGTGCAGTTCTGTTCAAAAGGCAACAGCACCAGAACACAGAATGAGTAAACACTGCCTAGTAAAGAAGAGAGCACACAATGCCTGGCTTTTGTTGTGGGAGGAAAGGGGAAAATTCTGTTTTGGCTTTTTATGTTGTGACAAGAATCTCAATCCCTGCAATGACACAATGTATTAGTGACCCTGGGTTTTCCCAGAAGTGTTTAAGGAGAGGGGACATTCCTCTTGACTTTGCCCTTTTATCAGATTGAGAAATCTTCATTGTGCCAGGCTTTGGGGGACCAGAGAGTGAGCAAGTTTCCTCCTCTTAACCTTCACATCATCACACTGTACAAGGACTTTGATTGCAAGCCTTTGTTCCTCATCAAGGGAAAACAAAAGGAGAGCTCTTGAAACTTCAGCCACTTCCACTGAATTATAATGGGTAGGATGGGCAGATACATTTAAACAACTAAAGTAACTGGTAATCTTGCCCCTGCACACCATGGGTTTTGCCCACAGTCAATAACCCCAAGGGAAACCCTTCTCAGGAAGCAGCCAACAGAGGGGTGTGCTGGGAGTGGGGAAAACTGATGGACCAGGAATTCTTCAGGACACAAAATAACACTCAGATATTATTGCTGCACTTGGTTTCTTCCTTTTCCCTCTAAGACCTGTGATTATTTTGAGGCATAAATTCAGCTTTTCTGTAGCATAAGAGATTATGTAGAATGGTATCAATTGGTCATTTAAATTCCTGTAATTATCAGTGGTTTGTGCTCTCTTTCTTTCTTTTGAGACAGAGTCTCACTTTGTCACCCTTTGTAGAGTGCTGTGCTCTTATAGCTAACAGCAACCTCAGTATCTTGGGCTCAAGCAATGCTCCTGCCTCATCCTCGGGAGTAGTTGAGATTACAGGTGCCCATCTCAATGCCCAGCTAGTTTTTCTCTGTTTAGTAGAGTTGGGGTCTTGCTCTTGCTTAGGCTGGTCTCAAACTCCTGAGCTCAGGCAATCTACCCACCTCGGCCTCCCAGAGTGCTAGGATTACAGGTGTGAGCCACTGGGCCTGGCCTCTTATAAGTGACTTTCAATAGATATAATACTTATATATATGGTGGAAATATGTATAATATGTAATTACAGTGCTACAATACTTATAAAGAGGAGGTAATTTATTGTGGGGCCAGGAGACCTGGATTTTATCCTGCTGCAAAAGGCAGAAAAGAAGGACTGTAAACCTGGGAATGATGAGATGTGATGTACAATTACAGGTGTGAGCCACTGGGCCTGGCCTTGTTAATGACGTGTGAGTTTGGACCCCTTTGTTGCTTCCTCTTTGCCCTCCTTGCTTTCTCTGCTACGTGTAGGTAATTACACATTAAAAGGATACTCTTATCCATGCACAAACCATCTCTGGAAAGATTGCCAAGAAAGTAGCATTATTGGCTACCTTTGGCGAAAAGGAAAGAGATTTGAGAGGCCCCAAAATGGCAGTTTTACTTTTCATTGGTTATCTTTATCATGTTCATTTTATCTTTCTTATTTTATTTGAACTTTTATCTTGCATACATAATATATTTTAAAATAAAGTTACAATTCTATTAAAAATAAAACAAACAAACAAAAAGCTTGTTAGGACTAGCACACAGTAGGAGCTCATTCTTTACTAGCTCTTTTCCTTCTTCTTGGCTTGTAAAGTTGTCATTTCAACAAATCTTCAAGAATTGCTATCTGTGCAAATTCATGCATTGGGACAGCTGGAATAGTGACTTATACCTCTGTGTGCTTCCATTTCCAACACAGAGCAAACCACTAAAGCTATCGCTTAAAATTGTACATCACATCTCATCATTCCCAGGTTTACAGTCCTCCTTTTCTGCCTTTTGCAGCAGGATAAAATCTAAGCAGTTTGTAATGGTTTACACAGCCCTGTCTGCCCAGCTACTGTCTGCTTCTCAAACCCCATCTCTCTCTCTCTTTTTTTTTTTTTGCAGTTTTTGGCTGGGGCTGGGTTTGAACCCGCCACCTCCGGTATATGTGCCCTACTCCTTTGAGCCGCAGGCACCACCCCAACTCCCATCTCTTAATCTCTTTGATTTGCTACTTGTTTCCTGACCACATTGGCTGTCTCTCTGGTCATAAATATGCCTCTGTGCTGGTGCCTCTGTGGTGCGGCCTGGTGTTCTTGGCATGGGCAGCTTCCTTTGCCTCTTGGAGTGGTGGTTTCCTGCTCATCCTTCAGGTCTCAGCTTGCTCCATGTTTCTCAGAAAGAGGACTCTGAGGAGGAATTTATCTTGGAGGAAGTTCACTGTGGAGGGCTCCTGGGTTCAGCCCTGGTAGGAGGGAGGAGAATGGAGCAGGAGTGGGCAGAGGAGCATGATCCAGACCCATCCAGCCTCTACTGACCATGTGGGGAGCCCTGGAACTCTGATGGTCTTTCAGAGTTGCCACCACAACATGGCCAGGCCTTTAAACTCCTTTATTGATCATTCTTTTGTGGGGACCTCTCCCACCAGCAAGAATGTGACCATGGGGAGGTGACTCTAGCTAATACAATTCCTAGCAGGGTTGGTGGTTGGCTGATGGCCAAGTGTCAACAGCTCTTCTGGAGGCCAGGGCACAATGTCCTTTCTTAAAGGGGGGTCTGGGCAGCATAGCAGTGTCCAACACACAGCCTTATCTGCCCATCCATCGTCAGTCCCAAAGTTTTCTGGGAGTCCTGATTATTTCCTTAATTTTCTCGTTTTCCCTCTGGGCTATGGGCTCCATGAGGACAGAGATCCTGTTTGTTTTCATCCCTGTTGTGTCCCCAGATCATTCTCTTGGGCTTATGATGGTAGGCACTTAATATATACTTAGTGAATTAATGAATGAATAATACACCTTTAATGATAACCAACCTCGTGGGTTCCTGACTGTAAACAATGTACAATAGTCCAATTACCAGCCAACTTTGAGTGTTTAACGTACCTTGTAATTCTACCCAATGCAATTCAGTGTAACTGGCTAACTTTCCAGATAGTTATCATGAAATGTCTCTCTCTAAAGTCACTGTGCTTGCAAAAGAGGGATTATGTCTTTGCTCAGCCTCTCTGCTGTTTATCATTGGATAAGATTCTGAGCAAAACGACAGCTGAACTCTTTGTTCTTAATAATTAAATCCTTATGAGTGAGAGAAGAATAATGGTGAAATGACCACAAGGGTGATTAACATCCTGATCTTTGCCTCCAGGAGGCAGTGAGATGTAATGGAGAAAGCCTTTGGCAGGTCGGAGGACCCAAGGGCACTGGCAGTTTCAAAAACAGAGTACCTTGAGCAAATTGAGGATATTTACACCTCATTCCTAGGTATGGTCTCTCTCTTTTCCCTGCCGCCTCATTCAACATGAACCCTTAGAAGCCAAGTATAGTTATGTGTTGCCTAATGATGGGGATAAATTCTGAGAAATGAGTTGTTAGATGATTTTATCATTGTTGGAATATCCAAGTATATTTACACACACCTAGATGGCACAGCCTACTGCACACCTATTGCTCTTGGGTAAACACCTGTACAGCTTGTTACTGTGGGGATACTGTAGGCAACTGCAGCACAGTGGCAAGTATTGTGTATCCAAACAGACCTATACATAGAAAAGGAGCGGTAATGATAAGGTAGACAAGATAAAAATGGTGCACCTTGCAGGTCTGGAAGATGCTCTGGGTGAGTCACTGAGTAAGTTGTGGGTGAATGTGATACCTTAGAACATCACTGTACACTGGTCTAGACTTTAAGGTCACCATAAAGTTGGGCTACACGGAAGGTAAAGCCATAAAGGGGACTCTCCAGCTTCCCGGGAGCTCAGTGATGGACTACAACTGGCCAGCAGTGTGCTAGGGGCTTGCCTAACTCTTTCTTTCTTTTTCTTTTTGAGACCTTGTCTCGCTCTGTCACCCTTGGTGGAGAGCTGTGGCATCGTAGCTCAAGGCAACTTCAAACTCTTGGGCTTAAGTGATCTTTTTGCCGCAGCCTGCCAAGCAGTGGGACTACAGGCACCTACTACAATGCCCGGCCATTTTCACACCCCTGCTCAGGCTGATCTTGAACTCCTGAGCTTAAGCAATCAGCCTCCAGAGTGGCTAGAATTAAAGGAGTGACACACCTCACATGGCCTTGCCTACCTCTTTCCTTAAAACATGTTAATGAATGTGGAATAATACATAGGAAATGATATATGGGAGAGAGTTTGGTAAACTGTAAAGGGCTATAAAAACATGAGGTCCTTTTGTGGCCTAAGTCTCAAGGGTTTTCTTGCCTCTTGGAAACTGTTGCTGCAGCTTTTGGAACCAGTAAATGGTGTCACTTATTGAGAATGGGGAGGCATGACTTTGACAGAATCATTCACTTTAGGGTTTATTGTTTAAAGTTACTAAACCTTGACTTTAAATCACCACATCAAGAAATAATAGATCCTTGAGTTATAACTTTTATTAGGTTTTAGAATCTCATGTTTCCCACCCAGGAAAGAGGGCTAGCTAGCATCTTCTACTCCCTTTCTTGGTAGCTTTCTGATGTGACTCAAAGGCATTAGGAAATTGCACAAAGTTTCCATCTGAAATTTAAAACCTTGATTTCCTAGCTGATATGGGGGTGACCTGTGGGATGCACATCTATGAGTTCCCAGTGGGGAAGCCCCAGCAGGAGGTGTAAGGGAGGGAAGAGAGAAAGTCTGGTGTGTTCATTCCCTTGCTTCCTGCCCACCCTGTGTGGTACCCTGTGACACAGAGCCCCTGGTCCTCCCAAGGCAGCTTGCTCTACACACCTCTCTCTCCTCACATATTCTGGGATCACTCTTTCCTTCTGTCCCTTTGTTTCTAGGCATCCTACAGCCCTACTATCGTTAGCCCAGGTTCCTGCACTGTTCCTTGATGTTTGGATTGGGTCCCTTTGTGAGGAAACACTCCTTGAATTGTTTTTTGAGCGTTGCATTTGTTTTCTGTCAGGACCCTGACTGATAAACATTATCTTAAGAGTACTGGCAGCAGACTGAATGCATTGGCAGGCCATCACCTCTGTTTTATGAGGTCGTGACATTTACATCTGGGGAGATAAGAGTCTAACCTCTACTGATATCCCTGGGTCACCCTGACAGAAGGACGAAGGTCAGTGAGGCTTCATTACCAGGAATTTTCCAGGAAAGGAAATTTCTAGCATTTAAATATAACGCCCTGCCCGCACGGCATCATCAAGGCTTTGCTTGGTCAGCAATAGCAGGAATTTCCAGATGTTGCCTTTCTTTTGTGTAGCTGGAACACACAGGAGAAGGTGGACTTGGTTACTAGGCAGCCTGGGCTCATGTCCTAGCTCTGCTGCTTTCTGGCTGTGTGACCCGAGTGTTATTTAAGCCTCCACGTGATCGTTAGTTTTATGTGTCAACTTGACTCTCCATGGGGTGCTCAAATTAAGTAGTATTTCCAGTGTATCTGTGAGGGTGTTTCTGGATGAGATTAGCATCAATGGACTCAGTAAAGGAGATGCTCTACCTCAATGTGGGTGGGCATCTTCCAAGTTGTTGACCTGAATAGAATGACAAGGCAGAGAGAAAGGAGAAATAAGCCTTTGGTTTCTTGCCTGCTTGCTTGAGCTGGGACATTGGTCTTTCTATTCCTGTTGGACTGAGATTTACAGTATTATCTCTCCTAATTCTCAGAACTTTGGATTTGGACTAGAATTGTACCACTAGCTCTTCTGGGTCTCTAGCTTGTAGACAGATCAATGAGAGACTCCTCAGCCTCCATAATCACGTAAACCAATCTGTTTCTCTGGGGAACCCTGACTAATACGCTTAGCATCCCCACTTGAGAAATGGGAGTACTAATAGTCGCTTCCTCAGTTGCTGTCATGAGTTTATTCTTGTTTCTGCTCTCCACTCTTTCTTGAAAGGATTAAATGCAATAAGACATGTAGGGAGATTAGTAGAAAGTGCTCAAAAGTGGTAGATGTAATAATAATAAATAAGGATTGCATTATTTTTATTCCTTCCCATTCAGATAAGTTATTTTATCTGCCAAAGGAGAGGAATCAAAGATGGACTTTCCCAGTTACCATGAAAGAGTCTATAGCTACGATTTTTAATTTTGTCTCTGCTCCCAGAGTACCACACGATTACACGTAAGTTGTGTGACTTCTAATGTTTCTTTACTCTTAAATTGGATGAAGATTCCCTACTTTGTGTGTCTTACTATATATGTTCAAGAATAGTTCACAGTTTGGTTTTCCCCCATAATATCCTGAAAACTAGTTGCGTAATTTCTGCCTGGCAACACTCTACAACACAAAACCTGTTCCATAAGGAACTTCCATGCTTGCTTAGTTCTGAAACCATCTTACTCATTTTATTAAGTAGTAAATAGATCTCTGCCTTCCTTAGTTCCTACTCAGGGTCCTCAATCTCTGCACTGTGCCAATCTGGGCCTGGTTATTCTTTGTTGTGGGGCTGCTGTGTGCATTGTAGGAAGCTTAACGGCATCTTTGGCTTCTATCCACTAAAGGCCAGTAGGACTTCTCCAGTTGTGACCCCCCCAAATGTCTCCAGATATTGACAAATGTCCGCTTAGAGGACAAAGTTATTCCCAGTTGAAAACCAGTACTCCAGTTAAACATCTACATTTTCGCCACTGTTTTCTGTGAAGCATTGTGCTGGCCATTTTAGTTTACCAGTAGTTTAGTAATGGTGTGCCAAGAAATGAGTGCAGGGGGACACATTCCAAGCATGATCTGAGGAGCAGTGTGAAATAATACCTCTTCTATTGCAGCTTACGATCACACCTGGACTTTATTTCATTTTATTTATTTAGTTTTTGACCACCTCCACACATTTTATTCATGGCCAAAGCTCACTCATGAGCCTACGGTGGGACATAAACAGGAGAACTGTAATGCCACACACTGTCCCTACAGGCAGCCATAATCATAAGACCCACAGTGGCAGGGGGATTTGCCTCTTTTTGCTTCTTCATAAATCCCGAGTGTTTAAGATAGTGTCGGCACACTGTAAATGCTCAATAAATGTTATTGACCAGGTCAGGGATTCTGAGATCCCCCTTAGGTTTGAGGATTTGGTAGAAGTCACAGAACTCAGATAAGCTATTACGCTTTTGGCTACAATTTATTGTAAAGAGAGGATACAGACTAAAATGAGCAAAGAATAAAGGAACATAGGATGGAATCCAGAAGAGATTAGATACAAAGTTTCAGTTGTCTCCTCCCAGTTGAGACATATGGAAGATACTTAATTCTCAAACCAACAATGTGTGATGACATGTCTGAAGAATTCCCAGCCATGGAAGCTTGCCCACACTTTGATGTTCAGCTCTTTTTTGGGAGGTGGGAAAGATAGAATCTCACTCTGTTGCCCAGGCTAGAGTGCAATGGTGTCAGAATAGCTCACAACAGCCTCATACTAGCAGGGTAAGGGTTAGGGTTAGGGTTAAAGCAATTTTCAAGCAATGTTCCTGCTTTAGCTCCCAAGTAGCTGGCACTGGAGGCACCTACTATTATGACCAGCTAATTTTTCTACTTTTTGTAGAGATGGATCTCACTCTTGCTCAAGCTGGTCTTGAACTCCTCCCACTTGGTGACTCTCAAACCTGGCCTGCCAGAATGCTAGGATGACTTACAAGCACGAGCCATCATGCCCAGCTGGATGTTCAGTTTTGTTGTTAGGGCTCTATCATGCAGGCATAGGGGGCGTGACTTTAGCTACTCAGTTCTTAAACCCCCACCCCCAGTGGCTGGGAAGTCCAAAGTCCAGAGGCCTCCAGCTGGCAAAGACGTTCTTACTGCCTCCCATCATCTCATGGTGGAAGGTGGAAGAGCAAAAGAGAGCCCCAGAGGGCTGAATTTGCTTCTGTAATAAATTTACTCTCCTGATAACAAGGAAGGCGAAGCCCTATGATATAATCACCTCTTAAAGGTCCTGCTTCTCAACAGTGTTGCACTGGGGATTAAGTTTCCAAAATATGCTTTTTGGGGACATATTCAAATCAGAGAGGCACATATGCATGCGTTTATTTATTGGCTTATGCCATGGAGGAGACCCGCAAGTCCCAAATCTGTAGGATAGGCAGGCGGGCAGGAGACTCAAGAAAGAGCTACAGTCAAACCTGAAGGCAGTACCCTGGCAGAATTTCCTCTCTTTCAGGAGACATCTGTCTTTCTCTTAAGGTCTTCAGCTGATTGGAGGAGGCCACATCACAGAGCAGCAATTTTCTACTGATGTGCCACAAAAATTTTTACAGGGTCGTTAATTAAATTATTTTCCAAAGAAGTTCAAAGCACAGTAAGTATATTCTTTTTTTTTTTTTTTTTTTTTTGATCAACACAATTTAAGTGTACTGCTGCGGAAGTTGAACAGTAGGTTCAAGTGTGTGGTTGAAAAAAGGTAGAAAACATTGCTGTAGAGGGCAGTGTGGTTTACTCAAAGTCTACTGATTTAAATGTTAATCTCTTTCTAAGACTTCATAGAAACATCTCATGTAGTCTTTGACCAAATATCTGGGTACCGTGGCCTAGCCAAATTGGCAAATAAGATCTCAACCATCACAGTATTCCAGAAACGTGGCTGACAAACCATAGACCATTAAGACTGGCAGAGAACAAACTGCGTTCGTTTTGTTGGTGGGGAAACTGAGGCCTACAGTGGATATCACTCAGGAATTCAGTTTCCTTGCTCTATTGATCTCTCTCTCTCTCTATCTTGGCTCTCCCAGTCCTTCTTCACTTGCAGAGGCCTTGGGAGGTCAACCTGGCAAACCCCATGGCTGAGGTCACACTTGGACCCATGCAATCCTTCCCTCTCCTTCTGGCTTCACACACTCCTTTCCAACAATCTCATCTCAGGGAGTTCTCCCCATCCTAACTCAGAGCAACCTCGTTTATTGGACTGTGTGATAGATTTTTAGTGAAATGGTACCTTTTCCTTTTCTTATAAACACGTTGATAGCAGTGAGAATGTTTCTCTAGTCCCCTTGGAAAAAATAGGCATCAAATAAAAACAGTGATTTTCTCTATAACTAAATCAGACAGTTTATTCCCCGGGCTACTGACACAGGAGAATCTCTAGGAGAGAAAAAAATAGCAAATATTTTCAGCCAGGGTAATTCACAGTGAATAAGATGGCAACATATTCCAATTGAGAACAGAAATTAATTCAATATTTCATGTAAGGGCAGAAGAGTTCATATCGAATGTGGTCCCCAGATCCCAAATCGAAACCACAACAATTTCCTCCTTCCCTACCGGAGGAAACACTTCATAGTGAGGTTATTGCTATTGCCCTTTTATTTATTTATTCCATAAAGAAACACTTGGCAGTTTGTGTGTTGCTCTTTTCCTAAAATCCTCAGGTCACATTCTTGGGGACACTCAAACCACCAGAACTTTTCCCAGTTAAAAACAAACTAACAAAAAATCAAAATTTGCAATGTTTCGCCACTTGAAATAGATGATTCAAGTGGCATTCTAAAGTCATGCTTGTTGCTGCTGTTGCTGAGAAAATCCTCTTTTAGTGGTCAGTCACTGCTGGTCCAGGGCAGCTGCAGCCAGAGCCTGGAGCATTGGAAAGGGAGTCTTTGGAATGACCAGGCAGCACTGATCGACCCAGGAAAAGTGTTGGGAAGGTATCAGAAGGGTGGTGACACCTCCTGGCTCTCAAGGTGCTGTTTCTGTTTAATTCTCCTGTACTGTTGTGAGTTGTATAACACTGCAGTCCCCAAGCCCAGTGTTGCAAGAACTGCAGCTTTTAGGAACTGGGCTACACAGCAGGAGATGAACAATGGGCTGGCTATCAAGTGAAGCTTCATCTGTATTTACAGCTGCTCCCCATCACTCACATCCCTGACCTCCACCTCCTCTCCCATTCCCCCCAAATCCCCACCCCCATCCATGGAAAATTGTCTTCCATGAAACTGGTCCCTGGTGCCAAAAAAGGTTGGGGACCTTGGGTGTAGCACACATACCTTTGGTTGGATAATGGAATAGTCACAAGGATCTCCCTACCTGAGGCCTTTGCATTTGCTGTTCCTTCAGCTTGTAGCGCTTTCCCCCCTAAATACGTTCATGGTTGGTATCTTTCTATCCTTCAGGTCTTAGGTGAAATTTTCATTCTTTGCAAATGATTCTCAATTATTCTCTATCACAGTGATGTCATCTGCTTTTCTTCATAACATTATTCCAACTTGAAATATCTTATGTAGTTTTCTGTTTGTCTATTTTCTGCCCTTCCCCTCACCCCACCCATGGTGTCCTAGTGCTTTGAACTATGTGCAGCCAACAGTGGGTTCTCAATGAATGTGTCAACTAGATAAAAAGTAGAAAATTAATATATGAATTGGAAGGTGCTGAATGAAGAGTTAGCAGAATGGTAGCAGTGGTAATAGATAAACTTTCTGATCTCAGTCACTAAATAGAAGCTTATTTTTTATGAATATAGGTCAATGAATCAAGTTGGGTGGCACTACAGAGAATGAGAATAGCCTTTCTGCTCCATGGACTCATTCATGGCCCCAGAGGACAGAGATTTTACCACCTTCATTATGTGGCTTTCATGGACATTCACATCCATCTAGTAGGGGTGGGAAGAGAGAGAGAGCATGGAGGATTGTGCAGGTAATCTTACAGTTTGGATCTGGAAGTCGTGTACAAATTGGATCCTCTATTTTATTTTATTCTGTTTATTTTTATTTTATTTTATTATTTTATTGGTTAAGGCATGGTGAGCATGACTTCAACCTAGGTACAAAAGGAGTGAGAATTGTAGCAGGCACCAGCTTCCTATCAATCACTTTGGGAAGGGGCACATAGATTTGTGGCAGAACGTTCACCACCTCTGCCTCTCCTGCTACAGCGGTCACTTCCCAGTGCCACTCCATTACACTGAGAGCTCCATGAGGGCAGAGACAGTCTCTTTCATCAGCTTAACCTAGGGGCCTAGTGCGGGGAGTATTTGAATGAATAACCAATCATCTCTTGATCATCAACTATAGGTGGGGCATCAGGTCAGACATGAAACTTAACATGGTGTGAAAACATAGTAAGAGTTTCGTAACAACTTAGAACCAAGAAAGGTATTCTTTGTCCTTTGAAGATAGTCCCACCTCTGACTCCATTACAGTTTCCACAAAAAGAAGAAGATGACAGGGCAAGTTCTGAACTGACTTTCCCATCCTAGAAGGAGCAGAACACAGTAAAAGATTCCAAGAATACGGCTCGGCGCCTGTGGCTCAACCAGCTAAGGCGCCAGCCACGTACACCTAAGCTGGCGGGTTCGAATCCACCCCGGACCCGCCAAACAGCGATGGCTACAAAAAAAATGGCCGGGCGTTGTGGCGGGTGCCTGTAGTCCCAGCTACTTGGGAGGCGGAGGCAGGAGACTCGCTTGAGCCCAGGAATTGGAGGTTGCTGTGAGCTGTGATGTCACAGCCTCTATCCAGGGTGACAGCTTGAGGCACTGTCTCAAAAAAAAAAAAAAAAAAAAAAAAAGATTCCAAGAATAGAACTCGTCAGCTCAAAAGTTGGGGGAGGAAATGGCCTCTGGCTCTACTCTATGGGCCTTACTTTGTATTTTCCTCCTTGGAGAGCACAGAAAGTCACTTCAGAACCTGATCTGCCATCTTCCAATTTCTTCCCAGAGAAAGAAAGTGAAATTTCCTCTCTACACTTTTTCTGACCTCATATTCTGCTCCATTGTGTGTGCTGCAGAGGAAATAAAAAAGATCAGACTGAGGCAGGCAGCACCTTTTAAATTCTTGTAGTTTAGAAAAGTAGGAAGTCCTTGAATTGAGACCACTGACTAGGGTCCCAGCCATGTTTTGTGGGGTTTTGATTCTTCAGAAGGGCTCAGACTTGTGTTTCATCACAGAGGTTCAGCCCATGATTGGGAACATTGCATTGACTGTCACAGCTCTGCTGACAGGCCTTCACTGCTTTTCTCCTCCCTGTGAAGCTGGATAGTTTTGCTGAGCTCTCACTTAGAAGAGAAAAGTTGGGAGAAAAATTTGTCCGATGAGATTGTGTGGTTTTCACTAATTGTGGGAGTTTTGAAAATGTCCATGGCTGGCTTACATAAAAGGCAACATCCAGATCATTCTGGTGATTTAACATTGTGGCAATTTCATGCTGAGGACCTGGAGAAGGAAGTCCACACTCCCCGGCATGCCCCATCTTTCCTTATTTCTTCTCGTCCCTCATTTTGAGACCATGCCCAGTGCACATTGGTGTGCCGTAACTTTCTTTGTCTTTCCTGTGTCAATAACGGTACAGTCTGTCTTCAGAACTTACAATATGCTGAGTGCTTCCACCCAAGATGTGTTGTAGAAGCACTTTGAACAGTAAGATGCCAAGTGTTATGCAAATACATGTGTGGGATTCAGAACCAGCCTAGAGCAAGAGTGAGACCCTGCCTCTACTAAAAATAGAAAAACTAGCTAGGTGTGGTGGTGGGTGCCTGTAGTTCCAACTACTCAGGAGGCTGAGGCAAAAGGATCACATGAGCCCAGGAGTGTGAGGTTGTTGTGAGCTGTGATGCCACAGCACCCTACCCAGGGCATCAGGGTGAGACTCTTTAAAAAAAAAAAAAATAAACTGGTCAATTGGCCAAGAAGCAGCATGTCTGATGTATTCCTATTACTTTTAATATTCATTATTTCCCCATTTTTACCCTCAGAAAACCCCTGAAAGGTAGACCCAAGCAGGTATAATTCTGTGATGTGTTCCAGTGTCTTGGGTGATAGTTCAAAGGTGATGAAATAGGGGCTGGCAAATTGCCTGAGCCGTGGAGCTGTGATATGGCAGAGCCTGTGTTAAATCCACTTAGTGTTCTTATGGAAATTCTGGAAGTCGAGCTCTGAGTCAAACGTCATGTTGAGGAAACTTTCTTATGTCTGTTACATGCATTTAAGAGGTACTCTGTTGTGGTAATGGACCCCTCCCTGAAAAAATAAGGCAGTGTGGTCTATGTCTTAGCTCAGGCTGCTAGAACAAATGACCCATTTGTGGGGGACAAAAGCACTTGGTCCACAGCATTTTTCTTCCATATGTACACCGAAATGCATACCCAAAGTATATTTATTTCATCCCAATAGTCCCCCCAAAGCTTAACTCCTTCCAGCATCAACTCCAAAGTCTGAAGTTCTTGAAACCAGAAAAAACCCTATATAGCCAAGGCAAATCTTAGTAATAAAAACAAAGTTGGAGGCAGCACTCTACTAGACTTCAGGTTACATTACTAGTCCACAGTCATCAAAATAGCATGGTATTGGCACAAAAATAGAGACATAGACATATGGAACAGAATAAAAATCAAAAGATGAAACCAGTCTCTAGTTGCCATCTGATCTTTGATAAACCAAACAAAAGCATTCAATCGGGAAAAGAAAAGAATTCAACAAATGGTGCTGGGAGAACTGGATAACCACGTGGAAAAGACTGAAATTGGACCCATACGTTTCGCCACTTACGAAAATTGACTCAAGATGGATAAAAAATTTAAATCTAAGACATAAAGTGATAAAAATGTTAAAAGAAAGTCTGGGAAAATCTCATTATGATGTAAAACTGGGGAAAGATTTTATGACAAGACTATTGGCAATTGCAGCAACAAAAATAAACAAATGGGACTTAATTAAGCTGAAAAGCTTCTACATAGCTAAGAACACAACAAATAAAGCAAAAGAACAACCTTCAGAATGGGAAAAGATATTTTCATGGTATGAATCAGACAAAGGCTCGATAACTAAAAGGTATAGGGAACTCAAATTAATCAACAAAAAAAGAACAAATAACCCCGTCTACCTCTGGGCAAGAGACATGAACAGAACATTGTCTGACGAAAAAAACAAATGGCTAACAAACATTTGAAGAAGACCTCAATGTCCCTGATCACCAGAGAAATGCAAACCAAAACCACCCTGAGATATCGCCTAACCCCAGTGAGAATAGCTCACATCAAAAAGTCCTAAATCTGTGGATGCCATTGTGGGTGGGGAGAGAAGGGAACACTTTTACACTGTTGGTGGGACTGAAAACTAATACAACCTCTTTGGAATTATGGAGAATCGTCAAAGAACTCAAATTAGACCTCCCATTTGATCTTGCAATCCCATTACTAGGCTTCTGCCCAGAAGAAAAAAAAATCATTTTATCATAAGAACTTTTGCATTAGATTATTTATCACAGCTCAATTTACAATTGCCAAAATGTGGAAACAACCTAAATGCTCACCAACCCAGGAATGGATTAAAAAGTTGTTGTATATGTATGTATACCAAGGAATACTATTCAGCCATAAAAAGGATATACTCAAGCAGGTGTAATTCTGGCAAAGTGCCTGAGCCAGCCACATCTTTTGTATTAACCTGGATGGAAGTGAAACATATTCTTCTTAGTAAAGTATCACAAGAATGGAAGAGCAAGAATCCAATGTACTCGATACTAATATGAAGTGAGTAGACTATCTAATACACACCCACATAAGAGAAAAACTCAACTCAATTCCAGGTAGGGAGTGGAGGAACAAGGGAGCAGGGAGAGGAGAGTAAGAAGGGGGGAGGGCAGGCTCCCACTTAATAGGCACAAAGTTAGGGTTTATGGCACAGCTCTTGGGGGACACAATTATAAGAGGGAGTCTACCTAGAAAAGAAAACATTGTAACCTATTTCTTTGTACCATCAAATTAACCTGGAACAATTAAAAAAATTCAAATACTTTTTCTTCCATTCTTGAGATACTTTGCTAAGAAGAATATGATCCAGAATGGAAGAAAAAGTATCCAATGTACTCAGCCCTACTATGACGCTAATCTATAGCTTTCATATGAAGGCTATTACCCAGTTATAGCACATGTTGTGTTTTAAACTAATATATTTGGGGACATATTACAACAGTTAATTTTCGGTAAG
>CAUYRH010054195.1:0-11611 GCA_963574655.1 Perodicticus potto
AGAGTTAAAAATTCTCTGGCAACTAGATATCAAAGGTCTGCTGGAAGGTCTAATATAACTCACTCCAGTGTTCTGTGAGCTCAGGAGCCCCCCCCCCCCAGCAAGTAGATTACTCTGGGAAGGTTCATGACTCCTTCCTCCCCTTGCCCCTCTGTCACACCCAGTCTCTGGTAACCCCACTGGGCTGTGATCCAGTTTCCTCCAATGAGCAGATGCTCCACAGGTTTGCGCCTGCCTGGGTCACAAGGAGGTCTGTGGCTCCTCAGCCAGTCTGCCACTCTCCGTCACTGTTTGGCAGGGGGAGGTGAGGCCTGAAAACCTGGGTACTTGATAGGGGCTGGGGTGATTCACTCAGTTCCAGCCCTGTCCCTGATTGATGTTGCTGATAGAACAGAACAAGTTCACAGAATTTTTTTCTTTCACAGCTATTGGGCTGCAAGTGGGTCTTACTAAGTCTGTGAGTTCCAGCCCTTTGTCTCAGCTTTCATCCTGAGGGCCAGGTGCGTCTGATGCTGAGTAAAGCAGTCTCTGCCCTGTCCACTCTACCAGTGGCCACCACTGGGAGAAGCCGCCCAGCTTCCCCTGGCCACCCAGAGAGAGTGGGAGTGTCTCCTCAAATCATCTCCAAGGGTGTGAGCCCCACTGCTGTTGTTTCCGCAGATGTGGCTGCCACTCTGTGCATCAGGGGACCGCCTCTCCAGCTCGGCCTCCTCTCGGCTCACTTTCCTCTCACCACTTCTGAGCTGGAAAATCAGCACAGATCAGCAATAGTCCACGCCCTGTCCACACCCCTTGAGAAAATGTCCAAGAATCTGGACTCTGTGGGGGACAGGCCTCCAGATCTCGGGGTGAAAGTGGAGGGGAGTGCCAGGAGTTCCAACTTGCAGGTAGAGAATATATACAGTTTTATGCCTGTCAGGAGAGTGCCATGGAACCCTAGTAGGGGAAGGAGGTCCGGTTTTTAGAGGGTCTGTCCCATGGGGTACAGTGGAAGGACATCTGAACTCTGCTCACTTGTTTGTATGGAGGTATGGAGTATACTGTGAGCCATTCTCATGGGGGAGGGGACTCCTGTCTGCTTGGCGATGTGCTCTGTACCTTTTGTTTGCATCCTTGGGGTTGCAGGTCACCCCAGCAGGGTTGATGTGCGTTCTTTGACCCTCTCTTTTGGCTCAGATCCAAACCATCAGCATTCTTGCTAAATTTCTGTCTTTTAACTCTCCTTCTGGATGGGAGCCTCTGCGGAAAGCTGGCTACAGACTGCCATCTTGGCTCCTCCCCCAGCTTGTGTTTTTTAATCCAGTCAGCCAATCTATGCCTCTTCCATGGGGAATTCAAGCCATTAACATTTATTGAGATAATTGATCAGTGTGATAGTGTTCTATTCATCTTATTTTCTGAGAGTTCATTGTTTAGTTTTCTCTTTTGCCTCAGTGTGGAAGTTAGGTTCTGTCCTTTAATTTCTGAGTTCTTACTTTGCTATTGATCCATTGTGATGGTCAGTGTGTAGAACAGGTTGAAGTATTTCCTGTAGAGCTAGTCTTGTGGCCAATTCCTCAATGTTTGTATATCAGTAAATGATTTGATTTCTCCATCAATTTTAAAGCTTAGCTTCACAGGATATAGAATTCTGGGCTGGAGATTGTTCTCTTTAAGTAGATTAAAGGTAGATGACCATTGTTTTCTTGCCCGGAAAGTTTCATTAGAGAAGTCTGCAGTCACCCTGATGGATTTGCCCCTGTAGGTCAACTGGTGCTTACTTCTGGCAATTTTAAGAATCTTTTCTTTTGTCTTGACTTTGCACAGGTTCATCACAATGTGTCTTGGGGAAGCTCAGTTAGAGTTGAGGTGACCTGGGGTCTGATATCCCTCTGAAAGGAGTGTGTCAAAATCTTTTCTGATATTTGGGAAATTTTCATTTTTAATATTCTCTTGTATGGCTTCCATTCCCCTGGGACATTCTTCTTCCCCTTCTGGGATACCTATAACTCTTATGTTTGAATGCTTCATAGAATCCCATAATTCTGTCAGCGAATGTTCTTTCTCTCTCTTCTGCCTCTTTAACTATCTGAGTTATCTCAAGAGCTTTGTCTTCTACCTCTGAGATTCTTCTGCATGGTCTAATCTGTTGTTGATACTTTCTATTGCATCTTTAAGTTCCCTAATTGACTGCTTCAGTTCCTTCAGTTCTGCTATAGCCTTTTTATATTTTTCATATTGTTCATCTCTTAATTTATTCTGTTTTTGGATTTCCTTTTGGTTATTTTCTACTTTATCAGCAGTTTCCTTTTTCCTTGATTGTTTTCATCATCTGTATTCTAAATTCCCTTTCTGTCATTTCTAACATTTCCTTATAGGTGGAATCCTCTGCAGTAGCTACCTCACAATCTCTTGTGGGGTGGTTGCTCTGGATTGGTTTTTCATGATACCAGGAGTTTTCTGCTGATTCTTCCTCATGAGTGATTTCTTTTATCTGTTTCCTTGCCTTAATTTTCCTTTCACTTCCTCCTGCTCTTTGAGTTGCCATGCCTCTGGACTAGGGTTTCTATGAGTCCTTTTGGCACAGGACCAGAAGTATGAGAAGATTGAAGAGCAAGAATGGAAAAGAGAAAGAAAGAAAAAGAAAGGGGAAAAAAAAAAAGGAAAAGGAAAGAAAACGGATAAGGAGACATGGTGGGTAGAGGCAACTATTGACAAAAAGAAGAGAGGCACAGAAAGAGGGGGACAGGAGCAATATAGGTGTATAGCAAGGTACTTTGATCCAACCTTAAGAACCCCCAACCTCTGGGGGTGCCGGGTTGGGTGGTTAGGTCCGCAGCTCTTTGCTAGCCTGTTTGGATACAGTACCCCACCTCCACCAAGTAGACAGCAAAGACAAAAATGCAATAAATCTAACGAAAACAAGCAAACCACAAACTTTATGGGATAAAATTGGGGGAAAAACCAAATAATAGGCATAGTAAACCTGAAGTTCTAATTGTTGAAAAAGGCAACATGGAAAATTACATTTAAACTAGAAAAATGAAGAAATAAAAGGAAAAAAAAAGAAAAGAAAAATCTATAGGGAAAATGTTGAAATTAAAAACAAAAAACAGAGTCAGTGGTGCCGCTGTATCCCTGAAAATCATGGTGAAGACATGAGGAAAATGTCCTTCCAGCCGTGTGCCCGGACAGACAAGGATGTGTCTGCAGCTGGTCAGGTAGTGTCCCTGAAAGTATGGCTGATTGATGACATTTTAGAAAAGATCAACAGCCATCTTCCATCTCACATTCGGATTTTGGGACTGAAGAGGGTGACAGGTAGCTTTAACTCCAAGGACAAGTGTGATGCCAGGACATACTGCTACATGCTGCCCACCTTTGCCTTTGCCCACAAGGACCGGGATGTGCAGGATGAGACCTACTGCCTGAGCCCTGAGACACTGCAGCTAGTCAATAGGCTCCTGGCCTGTTATAAAGGTACTCACAATTTCCACAATTTCACCTCACAGAAGGGGCCAAGGGAGCCTAGCGCTCAGCGCTACATCTTGGAGATGTACTGCGAAGAGCCCTTCCAGTGGGAGGGTCTGGAGTTTGCTGTGATCAAGGTGAAGGGCCAGAGCTTCATGATGCATCAGATATGGAAGATGGTTGGCCTGGTGGTGGCAATCGTGAAGGGTTACGCCCGGAGACTGTCTGGGAGTGCAGCTGGGGGGAGGAGAAGGTTGATGTGCCCAAGGCACCAGGGCTTGGCCTCGTCCTGGAGAGGGTGCACTTTGAGAAGTACAATTAGCACTTCGGCAATGATGGGCTGCATGAGCCTCTGGACTAGGCTCAGGAGGAAGGCAAGGTTGCAGCCTTCAAGGAGGAGCACATCTACTCCACTATTGTCAGTACCGAGAGGGATGAGAGGTCCATGGTCCAGTGGCTCAGTGTCCATGACTCCCTGTCCATGACTTCAGTGCTACTGCCCTTGCAGCAGCTGGCACAGGCACCAAGGCCTCCAGCCCCCAGGAGGGCAGTGGAGGGGATGGAGACACAGAATGAGGCCGTGGGATCTGCCTACTGCAGCGTCTCAGAGCCTCCTGAGATGTGTGTGCACCAGGAGCCGCCACTGCTGTGACTGCCAATCTCACCTGTGGCCAAAAAGCCAGAATTGGTGGGCCTGCCTGTCAGCTGTGCCTGTCTTCGTACCCTCAGGATCTTGGCACCTAGCAGCTTATGAATTCTCATCACAGGAGTAACCTGCTTCAAGGCTATTTTCAGCTCACAGGTTACGTAATGTACACCTCAGCATGTAAAGACACTTTTTTTAAATACATGATTTTCTTATTAAATAAATATAGATTTTGCTTAGTGAAAAAAATAAAAATAAAAACAAAAAACACAAAACACAAAACAAAACAAAACAAACCAACACAAAACAAAAGAAAACCAAAAACAAAGCAGTATATATATCTTGCTGAATACTGTCTGGGCAACAGGTGATCTTCTGGGGTATGATACGTTAATCACAATGCTGATAATGGCTGTATGAAATGGAGACTGGAGGCCTCTAATGATTTCTCAAACCCTGCAGGGTGGAGAGCCTAAATCTTCCTCAGCCTGCTTAAAAGGCTCTTTAAATTGCTAACCTGGGCTAAGCAGAACCTTTCCCAGGAAAGCACCTGTCGCTGGGATCACTCCTTAAGTGGCTATCTGCTTACCAAGTGTGCCAAAATTGGTCTCACTCTATGACCCTGAGGGCTAAGGCTGCAAGGCGTCTCAGTCCCAGCCTTTAGGCTGCTCAGTCACCCGATGTTTGTTCTGCAACCCTAAGGGTAGAGCTTGCTGGGGCAGTTCTCCCACAATGGCTTCACATAGCTCCGTCTGGATCAGTGGCTCAGTCTGGGGCCCTAGACAACACTCAAAAATATTCACACTCTTGCACAAGTTCTCCTAAGGTAGTTCAACTGAGTTGAAACCAAAAAAAACCCCAAACAGCTCACAGGTAAGGCCTTTCCAGTTTGCAATCTCACTGCTGCTGTACTTACAGCTGCCAGCAGGATTAGACTGAACGAACACACACAACCACTTGCTAATTCTCCACTGCTTTTGCCTTCCTCATGGAGTCCAGAAGTCTCATGCTGTCTCCTTGTGTCCCCCCAAAGGGATGTTTCTGGGTAAATCCTACTAGACAGAGATGCCTGAAGTCTTCTCTCCCCAGTCTCACTGTGCCCAGTTCTTTTCCTTTGTTTTCTTTCTTTCTCTCTCTCTTTCTTTCTTTCCTTCCTTCCTGCCTTCTCTCTCTCTCTCTCTCTTTCTTTCTCTCTCCTTCTCCTCCTCCTCCTCCTCCTCCTTCTTCTTCTTTTTTGTAGAGATTGGGATCTTGCCCAGTCTGGTCTCAAACTTCTGGTCCCAAGTGATCCTCATGCCTTGGTGTCCTCCCAAAGTGCTGGAATTACAGGTCTGAGCCATTGCACACAGCCTAGACCAGTAGTCTTTTTAGAGCAAGATCAGAGGCAAGGATAGTTGAATTATAAAAGAATGGTAGATCAGTGGTTTTCAAATATTTTTAGGCATGGGATACTTTCGTGGTCAAAGTAAATCTTGCCCATAAATCCAATTCAATACTAACATAGGCCAACCAGTTCTTCTGGGTAGAGCTAGATGGAGGGGATACATCATTCTTTTTTAGTAGCCCCCCCCTTTTTTATTGAATCATAACTGTGTACATTAGTTCAATCATGGAGTACAGGAAGGGGATACATTATTTTTAGCTTAGGTCCTCATCTTAATTCTTTGGGGTGTCTCTTCAAATCCTTAGGTGGCTTTAAAAATGATTCTGCATTTTATTTTTTTTGTGAGGTAAATGAGCCTTAGAGAAATGAAATGATTGGTTAGTATTAGAAGTCTAGAATTCAAGAACTTGATTCCTTCTACTCTTGTCTCAAGGAAATACATGATTGACTCTTACTTTTTCTTGTCTAGATTTCTGTGATTAATTTCTGACAATAGGCATAATGAAGAACAAAAAGTTACCTCTCTTATAATCCAAGTAAAACAATACCCACACACAATAGGAACCAACTCTGAATTGTGGAGGCAGTTAAAATGTTTTCAAAGATCAAGTTTTTTTTTTTTAAAGAAGATAAAGTTTTAAAAGTCTTTTATTTAGGTAATTACATGAAAAGAAAAAGAATAAAATGAATATTTGTATGTCTTTCAAGTGACATAATGCATTTCAAGGACTTCAGGCTTAAGACGATAGGAATAATAAAGAAGGTGACTGAAGGCCCAATGATTTTCAATTATCTGTGATATGTGCTTCATATCAATGTCACTATTTTTAGAAGATATGAGGATAGAAAATGTCTTTAAAAGAAAATATAATACGTAAAATAAAGTCCTGGGCTTTAAAACCTAATATTGTTAGGGAAACAATGTGATAAATTGGAATACATTCAATTCCATCAAGAAATGATTCATTTTTTCCAAGAGATATGTAGTGTTTGGCAGAAAGAAAAAAAAAAAAAAGAAATGATTCATTTCAAACTCTACGTGGTTAGAATAAGAGGTCATATAAGTGTCTAAAAGTGAAACAATCTATAGTCAACAGATGTATTAAAAATATCTACCTGGAGCCTAGCACTGGAAATGTAAAGTTGAATAGAATCTTAATCTGATCCCTGCACTCAAAGAGCTCAGTCTCAGACGATTTCTGTGTTAATCTCCAAATTCTGTATACTGCAGAATATGTGGAGATGTGAGGTTTGAGCTGACACTAGTGTTAACCAAAGAAAAAAATGAGTTTCAAAATTTGGAAAGGTGAGCTTTATTTCTCATAAAGTGCTGCAGACTATAGTTGGCCATTCCAACAGGCTGAAGGTCTGAGCCCCAGTCAGATTCCAGGAACACATGTTTTGAAGCAGAGGCCATTGGAACGGGAATCTATACTGATCTGGATGACCAAATACACATTTAACAATCTATTTGAGGAGTCATACATATTTATGAAAATAGAAATGCTTCTACTCCGTTGAGCTTCTTGCCCTTTTGTGTGGTCCATGTTTAGAACTGGGCACCCTTTTATGTCAAAAAGGTGAAGCAAGGACACAAAAACCCTCTCTGTGACAATCCACATACTGGCTAAACTCACTTCATGACTGGTGGCTTTTTTATTAGGAAAGAATTCTTTTCTAGATCACAAGATTGGGTTCTATTTAGCTCCTAGGGAAGAAAGTCTGATGGTGGTTATCAAGGGAAAAGGTATAATGATACGTGTCCAATCTCCCATTTTGGCTGGGAACTCAGCTTTAAGGTTTATCTGGGGGGTCCTCTTTTATGAGATGGGGATCCATTTAGTCATTGCAGGGCTAAGGATTTTATTTTAGTTCATTCTAGGGAGGGGAGGCAGATTTAGGCTTTGAGGAAAGTTGGCAGACTTTCACAGTGTCAGTGGAGGACAATGTTGAAATGTATGAGGGAAAAGTGTGGGATCATTGTTCAGAGGCCTAGGCTAATTTCTTTCTTAATTTATGACTGGATAACATGCCCACTTTTCTGGGCCTTACTTAACTTGCCTATAAAATGGAACCAATGTTAATATCCATTTTATAATTATCTGTGGAGACTAATTGGATTATTAGTAGAAAAGTTCTTTCTAAATCATTTTAATGCAAATATCAGTTGTGAACTTTTCAACTTTGATTCTCAGCGGCTTTTAAAAGTGCTCTTCTGAGCTACAGCATTGACCTGGATGTGTAATGAAATGCCTTCATGTCTGTTCTGTCTGAAGAATTTACTGGCACCAAACATTTCATGTGGTCATGGCGAGGGTGTGTGTGTCAAATCATCACCCTCTAACTGTTTTACATCTCTGACCCAGACTTCTTCAAAGGAGGCGCTCCAACTCCTTTTCCATCTATTAGACAAAATAGCTTTGCTGATTTCAGGAAGTCTTGAACCTAAGACAACACTAACATAGTGAAGGTTCAGATTTCCTTCCAAGTGCTCTTCAGAAAGTTTTCCCAACAATTTATCTTTCTTCTTTTAATTTTTTTTATTAAATCACAGCTGCGTGCATTAGTGCAATCAAATGGTACAATGTGCTGGTTTCATATACAATCTGAAATGTTTTCATCAAACTGTTTAACATAGCCTTCATGTCATTTTCTTTTTTTTAATCTTTCTTCTTTAGATAGATTCAGCTTATAATACTATAGAGTATCTAAACACATTTTATCATTTTATACTATTAAAATTTTTTTATTGTGGTAAAATTCATAATATAAAATTTACCATCTTAATCATTTTTAAACACGTGATTCAGTAGCATTCAGTATATTCACATTGTTGTGAAACCTCTCCAGAACATTTTCATCTTGCAGAACTTAAAACTCTACAGCCATTTAACCACAACTCTCCCTCCCCCATTATAATTATTCAAAAAACCTTGTAGAAAAAAAGCAATACTTGGGATTGCTATTTGAATAAACATGATGTGATTGAGCATGTAACACTAAAGAGTTTGAGGAAAGGAAAAAATTTGTCAGGTAGTAATTTGAAATAAATGAATGAGCGAAGAACAAAGAGGCATTTCGTTTTTCTCAGTTTGGACAATGTTAATCCCTAAAAATAAATATAAATATGAAGTCAAATGTATTCCTCAACGCAAATAAACCTAGAATGTACATATCAATCTGGAACTAAATTTTTACATTATATGTATTTATAATTGAATTGTGTGAATTTTCCAGGTCCACATTAGTCTTTTCTATAAAGAAATTAAATGATGCTTGCAGAAATTAAATGATGCTAGGATTTTTATAGAGACAAAAATTTACCTCAAAATGAGGTAATTAAAAAAGGACTTGAATATCTTAAGAGGTTTTTTTCATACAATGACTACGATGCTATCTGATAGCACTATAGTCCATAAGTTTCTGATATCTGTAGGAGAGAAATTGTCTCTCAGCTCCCTATGGACATTTGATAAATGATTATCATTGGCTATGCTTGGGTCCAGCCTAGGCCCAGGCTACTCCTGGGCCAAGGATAGTGAAGTACTTTGGACAGCCTAATTGCCATGCCTTTGATTATGGTGAAAGAGGAAGAATCATATTGACAACAGTATCAGGTGAAGAGTGGGCAATTACTGAAATAAAAAGGAATGAAAATAAAGAAGAAGTGATAATACTTAGAGACAACAGAGGTGATGTATAGGGCTTTTTGTTTTTTTAAAATTTATTGTCAGGGATTCATTGAGTGTATAAGAAACCAGGTTATACTGATTGCATTTGTTAGGTAAAGACCCTCTTATAATCGTGCCTTGCCCACAAAACGTGTGGCATATACCAAGACCTAGCCCCCTCTCTCCTTCCCTCTCTCTGCTTTTCCTTTTCTCATCCCTCCATTTTTCTCTCTCTGCTCTCCCCTTGCCCCACCAACACCAGGTCATTAATTGTCATTAATTGTCCTCATATCAAAATTGAGTATATAGGATTCATGCTTCTCCATTCTTGTGATGCTTTACTAAGAAGAATGTGTTTCCACTTTCATCCAGGTTAATACAAAGGATGTGAATTCTCCATCTTTTTTAATGGCTGAATAGTATTCCATAGTGTACATATACCAGGGCTTGTTAATCCATTCCTGGGTTGGTGGAATGGATTCACAGTCTAGTGCAAGTGTCCTTATGATAAAAGGATTTTTTTTTCCTTCTAGGTAGATGCCCAGTAATGGGATTGCAGGATCAAATGGCAGGTCAGGCCTGAGTTCTTTGAGGGTTCTCTATACTTCCTTCCAAAAAGGTTGTATTAGTTTGCAGTACCACCAGCAAAAAAGTGTTCCCTTCTCTCCACATCCACATCAGCATCTGTAGTTTTGAGATTTTGTGAGATGTGGTCCATTCTAGCTGGTGTTAGATCATATGTCTCTTTGCATTTCTCTAATAATTAGGGATGATGAGCACTTTTTCATGTTTGTTTGTCATTCGTCTGTTTTCTTTAGAGAAGATTCTATTCATGTCTCTTGCCCATTGATGTATTGGATTGTTGGCTTTTTTGTTGTGGATTAATTTGAGTTCTCTATAGAACCTAGTTATCAAACTTTTGTCTGATTCAAAATATACAATTCTCCTTTCCCATTGTGTAGGCTGTCGATTTGTTTTGGTTGTTTTCTCAGCTGTACAGAAGCTTTTGAGTTTAATTACGTCCCATTTTTTATTTTTGTTGTTGCAATTCCCACAGCAGTCTTCTTCATGAAGTCTTTCCCCAGGCTGATATCTTCCAGTGTTTTTCCTATGCTTTCTTTGAAGATTTTTATTGTTTCATGCCTTAAATTTAAGTCCTTTATCCATCTTGAATCAATTTTTGTAAGTGGAGAAAGTGTGGGTCCAGTTTCAGTCTTTTACATGTGGCTATCTACTTCTCCCAGCACCATTTATTGCATAGAGAGTCTTTGCCCCAAGATATGTTCTTGTTTGCTTTATCGAAGATTAGGTGATTGTAAGATGTTAGTTTCATTTCCTGGCATTCTATTCAAGTCCAAATGTTTATGTCTCTATTTTTGTGCCAGTACTGTGCTGTTCTGACCACTATGGCTTTGTAGTACAGCCTAAACTCTAGTATGGTGATGCCCCCAGCTTTGTTTTTAGTAATAAGAACTGCCTTAGGTATTACAGGTGTATTTCTGGTTCCATACAAAACGCAGAATCAGTTTTTCCAAATCTTGAAAGTATGATGTTGGTATCTTAATAGGGATGGCATTGAATAGGTAGATTGCTTTGGGAAGTATAGACATTTTAACAATGTTGATTCTACCCAGCCACGAGCATGGTATGTTCTTCCATTTCTTAAAATCCTCTATTTCCTTTCTTAGGAATTTATAATTTTTTTTATAGAGAGAGGTCCTTCACCTCTTTTGTGAGGTATATTCCTTGGTATTTCACTTTCTTAGAAGCTGTGGTAAAGGGAGTTGTATCCTTAATTAGCCTCTCATCTTGACTGTTATTGGTGTATACAAAGGTTATGACTTGTGGACATTGACTTTATATCCTGAGACATTACTGTATTTTCTGATGACTTCCAGGAGTCTTGTGGTTAAGTCTTTGGGGTTCTCTAAGTATAAGAGCATATCATCAGCAAAGAGGGAGCATTTTACATCCTCTGCTCTCATTGGGATCTTGCCTAATTTTATTGCCTAGCACTTCCAGCACTATGTTGAATAGTAATGGTGACAGAGGACAACCTTGTTTGATTCCAGTTCTAGTAGGAAAACCTTTCAGTTTTCCTCCATTCAGTAAAATATTAGCTTTGGATTTATCATACATAGCTTCAATCAGTTTCAGACATGTGCCATTGTATGCCTACTCTTCAGTGTTCTAGTTAGAAAAGGATGCTGGATTTTATTGAATGCTTTTTCTGCATCTATTGAGAGGATCATATGGTCTTTATTTTTGCTTCTATTAATACAGTGGATAATGTTTATGGACTTGCATATGTTAAATCAGCCTTGCATCCCTGGGATTAAACCTACTTGATCATGATGTATGACTTTTTTATTATGAAGCTGCAATCTATTGGCTTGGATTTTGTTGAGAATTTTTGCATCTATATTCATGAGTGAACTTGGTCTGAAATTCCCCTTTTTA
>CAUYRH010054196.1:0-22341 GCA_963574655.1 Perodicticus potto
AGGCGCCAAGCCCCTACTATTATTATTATTCTTATTTTATTTATTTATTTTTTTGAGACAGAGTCTCAAGCTTTCACCCTGGGTAGAGTGCCGTGGTATCACAGCTTACAGCAACCTCCAATTCTTGGGCTTAAGCTATTCTCTTGCCTCAGCCTTCCAAGTAGCTGGGACTACAGGTGTCTGCCACAACACCCAATTATTGCTTTTTTTTTTTTTTTTTTTTTGAGACAGAGCCTCAAGCTGTCACCCGGGGTAGAGTGCTGTGGCATCACAGCTCACAGCAACCTCCAATTCCTGGGCTCAAGCAAGTCTCCTGCCTCTGCCTCCCAAGTAGCTGGGACCACAGGCACCCGCCACAATGCCCGGCCATGTTTTTTTTTGGTTGCAGCCATGGTTGTTTGCCGGGCCCCGGCTGGATTTGAACCTGCCAGCTCAGGTGTACGTGGCTGGTGCCTTAGCCCCCTGAGCCACAGGCGCTGAGCCACAGTTACTGCTTTGTAAGTTGTACTTGCCATTGTTGTTTGGCGGGCCCTTGGCTGGATTTGAACTTACCAACTCCAGTGTATGTGGCTGGCTCCCTAGCCTCTTGAGCTACAGGCGCCAAGCCTGTGATGATGATGATGATGATTATTTTTTTAAGAGACAGAGTCTCACTTTATCACCCTCGGTAGAGTGCCATGGAGTCACACAGCTCGCAGCAACCTCCAGCTCCTGGGCTTAGGCGATTCTCTTGCCTCAGCCTTCCAAGTAGCTGGGACTACAGGTGCCCGCCACAACACCCAGCTATTTTTCTGTTTTGCAGTTCAGCCGAGGCTGGGTTTGAACCCGCCACCTTCTGTATATGGGACCAGCACCCTACTCGATGAGCCGCAGCCGCCGCCCAGCTATTATTATCTTTTTAATGTGTTTTTAAAATATCAGATTAATGTGAGGCTACAGATGATTAGGTTACCTTGTTGGCATTTATTAAATAGAGTCCAAGTTGTAGTTGTGCCCCTCACTCAGGCCATATACCCTTACATCGTGCCTGTTAGGTGAGAGCACACCAATCCCCTTCCTTGTCTCCCCTCCCCCTCCCATTTGTGTTTAGCTGTGTTTTTCTCTTGTGTGGGCGTCTATTTATTCATCTGCTGGTTTCGTATTACCATTGAGTACATTGGATTCTTGAATTTTTGCTTTTCCATTCTTTTTTTTTTTTTTTTTTTTTTTTGAGACAGAGTCTCACTATGTCACTCTTGGTAGAGTGCTGTGGCATCACAGCTCACAGCAACCTCAAACTCTTGGACTGAAGCCATCCTTTTGCCTTAGCCTCCCAAGTAGCTGGGACTACAGGCACCCGGCTATTTTTTTGTTGCAGTTGTCATTGTTTAGCAGGCCTGGCCTGGGTTCATACCCGCTTGCCAGCCAGTGTACGTGGCTGGCCCCCTAACCACTGAGCTACGGGTGCCGAACCTTCTTTCTTTTTTATAGTTGTAGAGAAGCTTTTCCATTCTTGCAATACTTTACTAAGAATTTATTATTTAATCATGGTAGTTCTGGTGGAGCTGGGGCTTTTATTTATATTTATGGTTGATGTGGGAAATCAAGTATTTAGAGGCTAGGGACTATCTGTATTAATTTTGGAGTGCTTTGGGCCGTGCCTGTGCCTCAAAGAGTGGGGTGCCAGCCCCACATACCAGAGGTGGTGGGTTAAACCCAGCCCCAGCCAAAAACTGCAAAAAAAAAAAAAAAAAAAAAATTTCAGAGTGCTTAACACCCTTTGATAATATTCCTCTGTGATGATGTGTGTACCTGAAGTCCACCAGGATTCACTGCGCAGAGTTGATTAAGAGATGGCAGGTACCTCAGGTTCCCAGTGAGCAGTATGTCCTTTATGTCTGCAGGAGTGAGATCCTGTAGTTCAGCAGTTACTCTGAATTGGATTGGGATGGGGGTGGCTGGCCAAAACTGTTTCATAAGGTTGGTCCTTCAGGTCTGAAAATTCTGGTTTTGAAGTACTCCAAATCTGAAACTTCTTTTTATAATTTTTTCCTTATCTTACTGCACTTGAACAAATCTGAAACTTTGTGAGCACAGACAATGATGCTCAAAGGAAATGCTTAGTATTGTGGATTTTGGATTTCCAGATTTGGGATACTCATCTGGTATAATAAAAATATTCCAAAATCTGAAAAAATTCCAAGTCCTAAACATTTCTGGTCCCAAGCATTTCTTATAAGGGATACTAAAACGGTATTAAACTGTATTAAGTCAGGAACTGGCATTTTAATAAAATATTAGAAATTTATGATTGTATGTGAAATAAAGCAGGAAGTATGCTACCTTGTTTGTTTGTTTTAAGAGACAGGGTCTCACTTTGTCACCCAGGCTGGAGTGCAGTGGTGAAATCATAACTCACTGCACCCCCCGATCTCGTGGGCTCAGGCAATCCTCCTACTTCAGTCTCCTGAGTAGAAGCAGCTAAGACTACAGGGGCATGTCACCACACCCAGCTAAGTTTTTTCATTATTTTAGAGATGGGTTCTCCCTTTGTTGTCCACACTAGTGTTGAACTCCTGTCTTCAATCAATCCTTCTGCCTCTGCCCAAAGCTCTGGGATTATAAACGTGAGCCACCGCACCTGGCCAGAAGTACATTTTAAAAAGGAAATGAGTTGGCTTGACAGCTGTAGCATAGCAGCTATATACACTGAGGCTGTCGGGTTTGAACCTGGCCCAGGCCAGCTAACCAACAATGACAACTGCAACAAAAAAAATAGCCGGGCGTTGTGGCAGGCGCCTGGCATCCCAGCTACTCAGGAGACTGAGACAAGAGAATCACCTAAGCCCAAGAGTTTGAGGTTGCTGTGAGCTATGACACCACAGCACTCTACCGAGGGTGACAAAGTGAGACTCTGTCTCTTAAAAAAAAAAAATCATTTTATTAGCTATGAATACAATATATTATACAATGGACTTTTTTTTTTTTTTGAGACAGAGTCTCACTTTGTTGCCCTCGGTAGAGTGCAGTGGCGTCACAGCTCACAGCAACCTCAAACTCTTGGGTTTCAGTGATTCTTTTGCCTCAGTCTCCCGGGTAGCTGGGACAACAGGTGCCCGCCACAATGCCTAGCTATTTTTCGGTTATAGTTGTCATTGTTGTTTGGCAGGCCTAGGCTGGATTTGAACCCACGAGCTGTGTATGTGGCTGGCACCCTAGCTGCTGAACTACAGGCACTGAGCATTTTTTTTTGGTTTTGGAGACAAGAGTCTCCAAGCTGTTGCCCTGGGTAGAGTGCTGTGGCTTCATAACTCACAGCAACCTCCAACCCTTTGACTCAAGCAGTCCTCCTGCCCACCCTCCCAAGCTGGGACTATAGGCATACACCACTATGCCTGGATAGTTTTTCTGTTTTTAGTAGAAATGGAGTCTTGTTCATGGTCAGGCTGGTCTCAAATTCCTGAGCTCAGGCAATCCACCTGCCTCAGCCTCCCAATGTACTAGGATTATAGTCATTGTGCCTGGCCAGGAATTTTTTTTTTTTCTTTTGAGACAAGGCCTCAAGCTGTTACCCTGGATGGAGTGCTGTGGCATCACAGCTCACAGCAACCTCCAATTCCTGGGCTCAAGCTAGTCTTCTGCCTCTGCCTCCCAAGTAGCTGGGACTATAGGCGCCCGCCACAACACCTGGCCATTTTTTGGTTGCAGCGATCATTGTTGTTTGGTGGGCCCGGGCTGGATTTGAACCTGCCAGCTCAGGTGTACGTGGCTGGTGCCTTAGCCGCTTGAGCCACAGGCGTTGAGCCAGGAATTTTTTTAAATATGAGACTATTGAATGTAAAGTGAAGGCCAGGTGTGATGACTCACGCCTGTAATCCTAGCACTCTGGGAGGCTGAGGCAGATGGATTGCTTGAGCTCACAAGTTTGAGACCAGCCCGAGCAAAAGCAAGACCCAGTCTCTACTAAAAGTAGAAGAACTAAAGCAAGAGGATCACTTGAGCCCAAGAGTTGGAGGTTGCTGTGAGCTATGATGCCAAAACACTGTACTCAGAGCAACAGCTTAAAACCCTGTCTAAAAACAAAGAAAAGGCTCGGCACCTGTGGCTCAAGCGGCTAAGGCGCCAGTCACATACACCTGAGCTAGGGGGTTCGAATACAGCCTGGGCCCTCCAAACAACAATGACAGTTGCAACCAAAAATAGCCAGATGTTGTGGCAGGTGCCTGTAGTCCCAGCTATTTGGGAGGTGGAGGCAGGAGAATCGTTTGAGCTCAGGAGTTGGAGGTTGCTGTGAGCTGTGATGCCACAGCACTCTACCCAGGGCGACAGCTTGAGGCTCTGTCTCAAAAAATAAATAAATAAAAATAAAAACAAAGAAAAAAAGGGAAAAGAAGATGAATTTTAATCATTTTAAAAGAATAAAGAATTCCTTATGCCAATCAATGTGTGTTTCCTTTGAATACAACTACCAAGAACTTAAGAAGCGCAGAACAAATCCATCTGTGAAATAGAACACAAGAATATAAGAAACACATCCTTTACAAAGGTAGAAGAGGAAAGTAAGCATAAAAATCATGAGATCTTTCAGACACGTAAACAAGTATAGATTGTAGTACAATGAACACTTACGTACCAACTTCCCAACTTAAGAAATCAAACATTGGCCAGGTGCAGTGGCTCAACACTTGTAATCCCAGGACGTTGGGAGGCCAAAGCAGGAGGATTACTTGAGGCTAGGAGTTCAAGACTAGTTTATACAACATCATCTTTATGGGAGTTCAAGACTAGTTTATACAACATACTGAGACATCGTCTCTATGCAGTTGAAGTCTACTGGGTGCCACTTCCCCTTGAAATCCCTCTGTTTTCCACAGAAATTGCTACTCTCCTGACTTTGATGTTATTATTTGCATGCACTTAAAAATAAGTTTAATATATGTATGTATGTATCTACACATGAAATATGGTATTCTTCTGCATACTTAAAACCATTTATATAAATGGCATCATCAATGGAACGTTTACCTTGCCTTTTTAGCTTAACTTCAGTTCTGATGTTGATTTCCATTGCTGTAGTCCTTTCATTTTAACTGTAATGCAGTCAGCATTGATTTAGTCATTCTTTTGGCTGTAGAATTTTTGCTATTACTGTAGTGCTGCGATGAATAGTTTTGTTCATGTCTCAGTACACACGTAGGAGAGTTTCTTTAATGTGTCTACCTAGGACTGGAGTTACTACATTGAAAAGTATGCATATTTCTCCTAGATGTTGCCAAATAGCTCTCCAGAGTAGTTGTACTGATTTATACTCATAAAAGTAGTGAACGAGCATCCAGTTGTTCAATATCCTTGCCATTTCTACATGCTGTGAGACTTTAACACTTTGTTAATTTGGCAAATATGAACTAATACCTCATGGTTTTTTCTTTTTTAATCAATTTTTTTGAGATATAACTTACATAAACTGCAGTGTACCTGCTTTTAAGTGTACAGTTGGATGACACTTGGCAAATCTGTGCAATTATCATCCCAACTAGGTATATCCAACAAGATACATAAAAAAGTATCCCTCTGCTTTATTGTCCTAGGCAACTACTTATCTTTGTTATTTCGATTTCTATTACTTTAGGTTAGTTTTGCCTATTCCAAAATTTAAAATGATGGAGTTGTATAGGATGTACTTTCTTTTCTTTCTTTCTTTTTTTTTTTTTTCCCCCGAGACGGAGTCTTTTTTTGTTGCCCTCCATAGTGCTGTGGGGTTATAGCTCACAGCAACCTCAAACTGTTGGGTTCAAGCAATCCTCTTGCCTCAGCCTCCCAAGTAGCCGGGACTTGCCACAGCACTTGGCTATTTTTAGAGATGGGGTCGTGCTATTGCTCAAGCTGGTTTCAAATTTCTGAGCTCAAGCCATTTACATTTGTGGACTGCATGTTCATATCATTTATCTGTTTTTCTTTTTCTGTTTCTTTTTTGTGTTTGTTTTTTTAAGAGATAGGGTCTTGCTGTGTTGCCCAGGCTAAAAGGCAGTGGCATGATCAGAGCTCACTGCAGTCACCCTCGCTCAAGCGGTCCTCCCAAATAGCCTCCTGAGTAGCTCAGACTATAGGCATTTGGCATGCCTGGCTAATTATTTAAATATATATATTTTTGTGGCTTGGCACCTGTAGCTCAAGTGCCTAAGGTGCCAGCCACATACACCAGAGCTGGCGGGTTCGAATCCAGCCCGGGCCTGCCAAACAACAATGACAGCTACAACCAAAAAATGGCCGGGCGTGTGGCAAGCACCTGTAGTCCCAGCTACTTGGGAGGTTAAGGCCAAGGTAATGTCACAGCACTCTACCCAGGGCGACAGCTTAAATCTCTGACTCAAAAAAAAAAAAAAATTATTATTTATTTATTTATTTTTGTATGGATGAGGTCTTGTTATTTTCCCTGGGCTGGTCTTGAACTCCTGCCACAATCTATATAGTACTTCAATTATGTGCTGACTGTTGCTGGTGTTTATGGGTTTTTTTGGTGAATAGAAGTTATACTTTTTTTTTTTTTGGAGATAGAGCCTTAAGCTGTCGCCCTGGGTAGAGTACTGTGGTATTAACAACTCACAGCAACCTCCTACTTCTGGGCTCAAGCAATTCTCCTGCCTCAGCCTCCCAAGTAGCTGGGACTACAGGCACCCGCCACAACGCCCGGCCATTTTCTGGTTGCAGCGTCATTGTTGTTTGGCAGGCCTGGGCTGTATTCAAACCCGCCAGCTCAGGTGTATGTGGCTGGCGCCTTAGCCTTTTGAGCCACACGCTCTGAGCCAGAAGTTATACTTTTTAATAAACATTGATATTTTTCTTTTCCTTTTCTTGTTTTTTTAGATTGAGTCTCAACCTGTGACCCTGGGTAGAGTGCCATGGCATCGTAGCTCACAGCAACCTCCAACGTGGGCTGAAGCGATCCTCTTGTCTCAGTTTTTCTATTTTTTAGTAGAGATGGGGGTCTCACTTTTGCTCAGGCTGGTCTTGAACTCCTGAGCTCAAGCAATTCACCTGCCTGGGCCTCCCAGAGTGCTAGGATTACAGGTGTGAACCACTGCGCCCGGCCTGTGATTTTAGTTTTTAAACATAATACCACCCTGTTTGCTTCCTAGCTGAGGAGACAGACCAGTAAATGTACAATCACTGCTTAGTGTGATATGTGCAATGCTAGAGATGAATGCTAGCTGCCGTGCAAACACAGGGGAGAGAGTCAGCCAGAGTGGGGACCTGAGGTGAGGCTTCCCAGGGGTAGTGATGCTTGAGCTCAGGCTTGAAGGCCTGGTTGATGTTGGCCAAGAAGGCGGGGTACATGTGCAAAGGCAAGAGGCGTGAGAAGACTGGGGACTGTTGCTTTCCATTAGTTGCAGCAGATGGTGCAAGGCGGAGAGTGGCAGATCTGAAGCCTTGCATGACATAATCATGCAGTTAGCTTTTATCTGCTGATGGTTGGGAGTCAACAATACCTCAGTGCTCAGAGTTGAGCATTGCTGCTTTTAGTGTTGTGTATGTCCTTATATTCATGACTGTAGACTAAAACACAGTAAGACCTTATAGTCCGGATACTTTTAAATATCCCTATATTGATTGAATCTTTTGTTTTTATGTACCTGTTGGAAACTTTGTGCAGAAGTATCACATTTATGTCCTGATGTTTATAGTGAGTACTTGGTATACAGTAATTAAGTAAAAATGATCAGAGTTGAGCTCTGGACATATTATTATTTGCCTGTGGTTAGAAAATAGCAAATAATGACATTAGGATGAACGGCCTCACTTTTAAAAATATCATTTGTTGATGCAGCCCCCACCACAGCCTCTGCCAAGCCCTCTGCTATTACCTCTGAGCAGAAGATGGCTGTGCCCTCCCACGTATGCTGATCTTGGCAAATCTACCAGGGATGTCTTCACCAAGGGTTACAGATTTGACTTAGTAAAACTTGATTCGAAAACAAAATCTGAGAATGGATTGGAAGTTACAAGCTTAGGCTCAGCCAACAGTGAGACCACCAAAGTGACAGGCAGCCTGTAAACCAAGCGCAGATGACTGCATATGGCCTGACAGTAAGAGGAACGAAACACTGATGATATGCTGGGCACCAAAGTTACTGTGGAAGATTGGCTTGCATGTGGCCTGAACCTGACCTTCAATCCATCCTTCCCACCTGACACAGGGTGGGAAAGAGGTTGCCAAGATAATGACAGTACAAGTGGGAAGCCTCAACCTGGGCTGTGTTGGGCATTTCTACATTGCTGGGCCTTCAGTCTGGGGTGCTGTGATGCTGGGTTATGAGAGCTGGCTGGCTGGCTGGCTACCAAATGAATTTTGAGCGCACAAAGCTCCAGGTGACCCAGGGCAACTTTGTGGTACAAAGGGCACAAAGTTCCAGGTGACCCAGGGCAAGCTTTGCTACAAAGCTGATTGATTCTAGTTTCACACAAATGTGAATGATGGGACAGAGTTTGGTGGCTGTGTTTAGCAGAAGGTGAACAAGAAGTTGGAGACCATTGTCAAACTCACCCGGACAGCAGGAAATAGCAACACTCACTTCAGAATAGCAGCCAAGTATCTGATCAACACTGGTGCCTGCTTCTTGGCTAACGTGACCAATCTAAGCCTGTTAGGTTTAGAATATACTAAACCCCGGTGCCAGGTATCAGACTGATGCTGTTAGCTGTGCTGGATGGTAAGAACTTCAATGCTGGTGGCCATGAGCTTGGTCTAGAACTGGAATTCCAAGCAAAGCTGAATACTGTATACTTTTTTTTTTTGACTATTAGAGTTTATTTAACAAAAAGTTGAATATGAAAATGTACAAGACTCAATTTTGACGTCATAGTAAAACAGGCTCATTGGAGATGGGACATGGATTTCTCTGCAGAACAGCCATTATTTATACTCGTTCCAAGGCCTCTAAGATGATGATACTATTTCCACGTATTACCACCTTTCCAATATTGTTTTGTTGCCCACTAGTTGCCATCTCCACACATTCATCTATCACAAGATTCATAAAGGGATCAAACTCCCGCAATATTCCTTGGACATGTCTGCCACCATTTAATTTAACGATAACTTCTTGTCCTTAAATTTTTTCAGTTCGGGAGGGTGAGCTTTGCTCATGGTAATAACTCCACCAGATCAAAATGATACTGTATAGTTGTTTAATATTAAACTATTTTGCAGTATAGCTAACATAGAATTTAGTGTATTTTTTTTTTTTTTAAGAGAAAGGGTCTCTCTCTGTTGCCCAGGCTGTGGGTGCCTGTAGTGATGGTGTGATCCTAGCTAGAACCCAGAACTCCTGTAACCCAGAACACTTGGTCTCAAGCATTCAAGCTATCCTCCCACCTAAGCCTCCCAAGTAGCTGTGGCTACAGGTGAGCCTCACCACACTTGGCTAATTTTTTTTTTTTTGTAGAGACAGAGGCTCACTTTATCTCCCTCGGTAGAGTGCGTGATATCACACAGCTCACAGCAACCTCAAACTCCTGGGCTTAGGTGATTCTCTTGCCTCAGACTCCTGAGTAGCTGGGACTACAGGTGCCCGCCACAAAGCTCGGCTATTTTTTTGTTTTGTAGTTCGGCGGAGGTCGGGTTTGAACCCACCACCTTCAGCATATGGGGCCGGCGCCCTACTCGCTGAGCCGCAGGTGCCACCCTTTTTTTTTTTTTTTTTGAGACAGAGTCTCACTCTATTGCCCTGGGTGGAGTGCCATGGTGTCACAGCTCACAGCAACCTTCAGCTCTTGGGCTAGGGTTATTCTCTTGCCTCAGCCTCCCGAGTACCTGGGACTACAGGCGCCCGCCACGACGCCTGGCTATTTTTATTGCAGTTGCCACTGCTGTTTTAGCTGGCTGGGGCTGGGTTCCAACCTGTCACCCTCGGTATATGGGGCTGGTGCCCTACCCACTAAGCCACGGGCACCACCCGACATTTTCTATTTTTTTTTAACTTTAATTTTTTTTTTTTGAGACAGAGTCTTTTATTCTGTCCCCCTGGGTAGAGTGCCATTGTGTCATAGCTCACAGCAACCTCAGACTCTTGGGCTCAAGTGATACCTTTGCCTCAGCCTTCCAAGTAGCTGGGATTACAGGCACCCACAACATCTGGCTAATTTTTCTATTTTTAGTAGAGACAGGGTCTCGCTCTTGCTCAGGCTGGTCTCAAACTCCTGAGCTCAAGAAATCTAAGCTTGGCGCCTGTGGCTCAAGCGGCTAAGGCACCAGCCACATATACCTGAGCTGGCGGGTTTGAATCGAGCCCGGCTCGCCAAACAACAATGACGGCTGCAACCAAAAAATGGCCGGGTGTTGTGGCGGGCACCTGTAGTCCCAGCTACTTGGGAGGTGGAGGCAGGAGACTCGCTTGAGCCCAAGAGTTGGAGGTTGCTGTGAGCTGTGATGCCACAGCACTCTACCCAGGGTGACAGCTTGAGGTTATGTCTCAAAAAGAAAAGGAAAAAGAAATCCACCTACCTCCGGGTGTGAGCGACCACATTCACCCAAAACATTTTCTGTAGAGATGAGGTCTTGTTACGTTGCTCAAGCTGAAGTGCATCTTTTAATGTTTTATGTCTGGGGTGCAAGTACTGCTTAAATAAATACCATGTTAGACCTCCAAGTTAAAGATGATTCAGATTTAAGATGTTAGAGGTACAGAAACAACTTAATTACAAAAAAGATCTTTTTAGCTGTAGATTTTTTTTTTTTAACCTTAGTTGCAGGGTAGCCCTGAGCTCCCTCCACAACGCTATTTATTAAGGTTATACACAACAGGTGTGCAGAGTTAAGGTAATTGACATAAACAGGTGTGGAGAGTTAAGGGTAGTTACATATGAGGTCCACATGCATAAGGATTGCCACATGCTCTCCTCAGGTGTTCTTTCCCCACAGCCCTCAGGAACAACTACTAAGCATCACTGTTTAACACATGCTTACTAGTGAGTGACCAACCTTATCTCATTCCGGAATATTGAGTTACTTGGGGGATTGCCCCCAAGTCAGGAAACATCTCTAGGTTTGCCAGGAGACTGTCCTGTACTCAGCGTTTCCCTTTAATGTGATAAGAATCAGTAACTGTCCTTTGCAAGCATGGTATCCTTAGCTGTAGATTTTGAAACTTGGTGGCCTTTCTAAGATGCTGGGTTTCTTTCTTCCTTTCTTTCTAAATCTAGAAATGACTGCAAGTGGAAGCTGATAAAGTGCAGGCACTTTGTAAATTTGTATTGAGTAAATGAATAGAATTTTGACTTTCTGAGAATTGAGTCTCAGTTTCCCAACTCCAGTTGATGAGCGGCTCATTGCTTGATGGTGTGTATAAACTCACTTGAAAGGGGCTTTTGTAGACAGATTTTCATGACCTGTTCCCATTCCAGTTCTTTATCATTTCTTTTGCATCATAAGGTTTTCAGGCTGGGGTAGCTATTTTGTGCCATTTTGGAATGGAGAGGGTGGATGTGATGAAGCCAGTAATCAAGGACTTAATTCCATCTTGTATCGTGGTGTTTTGTCCTTGCCCCACAGTATGAAATAGCTTCCGGGAGCTCCAGCTATGAGCTGGGAAGAGTCTGTGTGATTGTAGTCACATGGTGACAACACTCAGAATCTAAATTGGACTTCTGTTGCATTCTCACCACTCAATTTACTTTTTAGCAGTTTAGTGGGTACATTTTAGAGTCTTCCATTTTTTGTGGAATTAGATCCTCCCCTTCAAATGCTGTAATTAACATCACTTAAAATAAAACTTGAATAAAATATTTAAACCTCAAAACAAAATTTAAAATATCATTTGTTAAAATTCATTTTCCCAGGCCAAATGTGGTGGCTCATGTTTGTAATCCCAACAACTTGGGAGGCTCAGCACTGGTCCAGGAGTTTTTTTTTGTTCGTTTTTTTTTTGAGACAGAGCCTCAAGCTGTCTCCCTGGGTAGAGTGCTGTGACATCACAGCTCACAGCAACTTCCAACTCCTGGGCTTAAGCAGTTCTCTTGCCTCAGCCTCCCAAGTAGCTGGGACCACAGGCGCCCTCCACAACGCCTGGCTATTTTTTGTTTGCAGCCGTCATTGTTTGGCAGGCCCAAGCTGGATTCAAACCCGCCAGCTCAGGTGTATGTGGCTGGCGCCTTAGCCGCTTGAGCCACGGGCGCCAAGCCTGGTCCAGGAGTTCAATGCAACGGTGAACTATGATCTTGCCAGGCACTCCAGCCTGGGTGACACAATGAGACCCTGTCTCTAATAATAAAAAAATACAAAAGGGAAATTCATTTTCCCAAGTTGTGTAGATAAAAACTATTTTGAAGTCAAAAGAATAAAATACTATTAAAAGAATTGGTATCAGTTCTATGAGATGGACTTGTTTGAAGAGGTAGATCTCTTGATGTCCCTTCTGGTCTCAATTCTTTTACTAATGAATTGCCAATTAAATAAAAAGGGAGTAGAACCCATCTGGTAGTTATATATGGAATAGGAACAGATTAAGTCTTGGGATGAGATTGGTTTTCTTGCAGTTTTTTTTTTTTTTTTTGGCAAATATGTGTATCCTGGGGTGGTGGTGAAAGTGCAGTGAGAGATGGGCTGCACCTAAAGACCAAAGGGACCCCCTGGAGTGGAGAACGTGAGGCCTGGGAGGGCAGATGCTGTTTGACCATATGGGTTTCTGTTTCTCTCACCTCTGGGAAGTTTTTTAGTAGTGGGAATCAGAAGCACCTATAACAAGGTAGTCTTTTGGAAACACATTCCTTAGAATTGAGCCTCGGTTTCCTACCCCCAGTTGATGAGAGGCTCATTGCTTGATGGTGTGTATAAACTCACCTGGAAGGAGCTTTTGTACACAGATCTTCATGACCTGTTCCCACTCCAGTCCTTTATCACTTCTTTTGCATCACAAGCTCTGGTGAAGAGAAGTGCACTGTGATTTCCAGGTCAGTCAAAGAGAGACGATGTCGCTAACTCTTGAGAGTCTCAGGTGAGGTACATACCGAAACTCAGATGGTTTGTCCACAGAGCCGGTTCAGAGCCAAGGACAAGACAACCTGAGTCCTCTATTAGAGGGCAGTGAACGTGGTCACTGAAGCATAGGTGAAATCCTTTATGTAATTTAGCTCCTAAAAGATGATTTCTGTCTTATCATCTGTTAAGAAAATCAAGGAAATAGTCAAAGTAGCCATCTCTTCTCATAAGGGATTTCTGGGTGGTTTTTGTTTTCTTCACTAGCTTTTCTGTTTAGGCAGAGCCACAGAGCCTCTGCCTGGTGGAGGTCTGGGACAATGGATGAATGTCTGGGAGTGTCGTCGCCTGTTTCAGCTGTGCTGGGCATCTGCTCATATCCGTGTAGCTGTGACTCTGTGCTTCACATATAGTCACAGTGGCTTATTGAAGGCTTCTAGCATCATTTCATTATGTTTCATTTTATTCCCGTAATCTGCTGTAACTTGACTTTCAAAACCTTTGCCATCAAGCTTCAGCGTAGGCAACCCGCTGTAATTCCTACAGTCTCTTCTTTCTGCTACACACCTCTCTTTGCATCCTGGCAGGATTCTCTGTTCCCTGAGCACCATGATGCTTTTCCACTCCTCTGCTTTTTCTGACATCTCTCCTCTCGATTTCCCATTATCACTGCTTGGTTTCTGGCTTTTATTTTGGTTTTTGCATATTTTAGTAGTCCCCTAACTAGACCTGCTTTTATTCTCTCTCTGAAAAGCAATGTCCATGCTATAGAACCAGCTCCCCAGATGTGCCATGGATTTAACCTGGAACCTGTTTCCTCATCTGTAGAATAAGGACAGTACAAGAGTGATGACCAATTTCTGGGACCCGAAGGATCATAATAATACATTTTTTTTTTTTGAGACAGAGCCTCAAGCTGTCACCCTGGGTAGAGTGCAGTGGCATCACAGCTCACAGCAACCTCCAACTCCTAGGTTCAAGCGAGTCTCTTGCCTCCACCTCCCAAGTAGCTGGGACTACAGGCACCCGCCACAACGCCCTGCTATTTTTTGGTTGCAGCCATCATTGTTGTTTGGCTGGCCCAAGCTGGATTCGAACCCGCCAGCTCAGGTGTACGTGGCTGGCGCCTTAGCCCGTTGAGCCACAAGCGCCGAGCCAATAATACATATTTTAAAGTTACTATCGTGTTTTTTTGAGAGAGAGTCTCACTCTTTTGCTCTGTGGTAGAATGCTGTGGCATCATAGCTCATAGCAAACTCAGTCTCTTGGGCCCAAGAGTTCCTCCTGCCTCAGACTCCTGAGTAGCTGGGATTACAGGCGCCTCCTATAACACCTGGCTAATTTTTCTAGTTGTTGTTGAGACAGAGTCTCACTTTGTCGCCTTCGGTAGAGTGCCAGGGGGGCATAGCTCACATCACCCTCAAACTCTTAGGCTTAAGCGATTCTCTTGCCTCAGCTCCTGAGTTAGCTGGGACTACAGGTGCCCACCACATGCCCAGCTATTTTTAGAGGCAGGATCTTGCTCTTGCTTAGACTGGTTTTGAAATTGTGAGCTCAGGCAATCCACCTGCCTCGGCCTCCCAGAGTGCTAGGATTACAGGCATGAGCCACTGTGCCTGGCCAATACTTTTTCTATTCTTAGTAGAGAAGGGGTCTCGCTCTTGCTCAGGCCAGTCTCGAACTCCTAAGCTCAGACAATCTACCTGCCTCGGCTTCCCAGAGTGTTAGGATTATAGGCGTGAGCCGCTCTGCTTGGCCTTACTTAAAAGTTATTTAAAAAAATCATATAGTTGGGCGGCGCCTGTGGTTCAAATGAGTAGGGCATCAGCCCCATATGCCAGAGGTGGCGGGTTCAAACCCAGCCCCAGCCAAAAACTGAAAAAAAAAAAAATCATATAGTTAATACTTGAATATATTTCATTTGTGAAAAAAATTCAGCTATTTGTAGATTCTTTTTTTTGTACATATGTAGAGATGGAGTTTTGCTATGTTGCCCATGGTGGACTCAAACTTCTGTGATCCTTCGCTTCAACTTCCTGAGTAGCTGGGACTATAGGCAAGTGTTTCCATACCCAGCTTATTCATAGCTTCTTTGTGTTTGTTTGTTTTTAACTGATTTTGCTTGTGCTGGTCTTTCAATAATAAATTAAATTGGCACTTTCTCAAAGAAGCCTTTTGTAAACCTCCAGATGAAAGAAAATTTATCTTCTTCTGAACTTAATATGTGTTAATTACAGCATTTATCACTTCTACATTTTATTTTTGAATTTATAGAGCTAGGATAGTTGTTGGAGAGGGTATACCTTGTCTTTCACTAGGTTGTAAACTTCTTTTTTTTTTCTTGGGACAAAGTCTCACTATGTAAACCTTAGTAGAGTGCTATGGTGTTAGAGCTCACAACAACCTCAAACTCTTGGGCTTAGGCAATTCTCTTGCCTCAGCCTCCCGAGTAGCTGGGACTACAGGAGCGCGCCACAACACTTGGCTGTTTTTTGGTTGCTTGTCATTGTTGTTTAGCAAGCCTGGGCTGGGCTCGAACCCACCAGCCTTGGTTTATGTGGTCGGCGCCCTACTTACTGAGGTATGGGCTCCGAGCCAGGTTGTAAACTCCTTTTGTATAAGTTTTATCTTTTTGATTTTAACTTTCTTATTTTGAAATAATTTGATACTTATAAGACGTTATGAAAACAGTACAGAGCCTGGTGTGGTGGAATTCACCTGTAATCCCAGGTACTTGGGAAGCTAAGGCCTAGTTCTGGGGTGTAGCACTACGTTGATGGGGTGTCTGTACTAAGTTCCCCAGTGCTGGTCAGTAGTGGGATTGGGCCTGGGAATAGCCTCTATAATCCAGCCTGGGCAACATAGTAAGACCTTGTCTCTTTAAAAAAATATATAAATGCTGCGGTGGCTCACACCTGTAATCCTAGCACTCTGGGAGGTTGAGATGGGTGGATTGCCTGAGTTCAGGAGTTTGAGACCGGCCTAAGCAAAAGGAAGACCCCCATCTCTGAGCTGGGTGTTGTGGTGGACGCCTGTAGTCCCAGCTACTCAGGAGGCTGAGACAAAAGAATCGCCTGAGCCCAAGAGGTCGAGGTTGCTGTGAGTTATGACGCCATGGCACTCTACCAAGGGTGACAAAGTGAGATTCTATCTCGAAAAATAAATAAATTAATTAACTAAATTAAATTAAAATATATGAAAAATAATATAGAGAGTTCTGGTGTACCTCATCTGTTTTCTATAATGATAATATCTTACTTAACTTACTTAACTATAACTATAGTTAAGAAAGAGGGCAAGCCTCTGGCCCAGCACACTGCCTGGCATTTTGCCCATACCTATATTTAAGTTCTGTCTTTAATTTTTCTTTATACACTTCTCCATGGCTCTGTCGAGCCAGGCTTACAGTGGGCATTCCCTTAGGAGTTTTATTGCATGCTGAATGAATTAATGTGCTCCAAGTTGTTATATTGTCGTCCCATCCTTACTCTAAGACATCATCCTGGCTGCAATTAACCTGTCTCAGGAGACTCAGACAAAGCCATGGACATTTCCTGCCTCCTTTTCTGTGATAAATGCCCACACTCTGGGCATTTATTTCAAAGTAATACATGAGGAAGGAAGTGTTGGCTATGGGCTGACGGATGGGACTGGGTATTTGGGGGAATCATAACATCATTCTGTCTTTTTTGTTTTTGTAGACACAGAGTCTCATTTTGTCGCCCTCGGTAGAGTGCCGTGGTGTCACACAGCTCACAGCAACCTCCAACTCCTGGGCTTAGGCGATTCTCTTGCCTCAGCCTCCCAAGCTTCATTCTGTCTTCTTTTTTTTTTGAGACAGAACCTCAAGCTGTCACCCTGGGTAGGGTGCCAAGGCATCACAGCTCACAGCAACCTCCAGCTCTTAGGTTTAAGTGATTCTCTTACCTCAGCCTCCCAAGTAGTTGGGACTATAGGTGCCCGCCACAACGCCTGGCTGTTTTTTTTGTTTGTTTTTTGTAGTTGTCATTGTTGTTTGGCAGGCCTGGGCTGGATTCGAACCCACCAGCTCTGGTGTATGTGGCTTGCACCTTAGCCGCTTGAGCTGCAGGCACCAAGCCTCTGTCTTCTTTTCTATGTTGAATGGTCTCAAGTCTCAAAAGTTTAAAAAACAAAAGCCTATTATATTGACAAGGTATCAAAACCATTTTTTTGTGAGGTTTAAGTCTATCTCTACTAAGTCACACTGGCAGGACAGAGTTCCTAGCAAGATATTGCCTCAGGCTTCAACCACAATTTCCTTAAGTCGTATATTTGGGTTGAAAATGGAATAAATTATGCCAAAGGAGTCAGAGAAGACAAGGATTATTTGTAATAATTGCCTAAAAGTTTTCAGAAAAACACACTCTGATCTTTGATGGAGATTTCTTTTTTTCTTTCTCTTTTTTTTTGAGACAAGGTCTCACTCTGTCGCTCCGGCTGGTATGCAGTGGTGTGATCATAGCCCACTGCAGACTCCAACACCAGGGCTTAAGGCATTCCTCCTGCCTTAGCCTCCCTAATAGCTGAGACCACAGGTGTGAAAACCCCCACATTCTAGCTAATTTTTAAATGTCTTTGTAAAGAATTGGGTCTCGCTATGTTGCCTGGTTATTCTCAAACTCCTAGCCTCAGATGATTCTGGCCTCGACCTCCCCAAATACTGGGATTACAGGCAGGAGCCACTGTGTCTGATGGAGATTTTATATGATGGTAGGCCCTGTCTTAGTAGGGCAGGTGTTGTGGTCTTGGGATGTGCAGTCATGAACTTGGTTGCTTTTTTGTAGAGGGTCATTAGTCCCTTTTACTAATTAAGAGAGAGCGTGAGTCTGGTGCTTATGTTGCCAAACCAGAGGACAGAGGAACAATGGAGAAAGCTGTGCAGTTGAGGAGGTAGAGCCCCAGCTTCCTCTGGCAAAGGAGAGAGCAGAGTGTTCCTGTCTGCTAAGGCGGAAGCAAAGAAAGCAAAGGCAGTGCAGAGGAGGTGATGATAGGAAGATGGGCTCTAGCGGAATAATAATAACAGCAGCCCTTACAAACTGTGGGAGGAGCCTGGAGCCCTCCAGCCAATCCCAAAGCCGTTGGAGGACTGACCTTTCTGTTTATCATTATTCTTATTCTGCCACATACCCTAAAGAAATGGCCGCCCAAACGGGCATGAGGAAGCTAAATAATATCAGGTGAGATATATAAAATAACAATTACATATTGATTTTATTTGGTTTTTTTTTTGTTGTTGTTGTTTTGTTTTTTGAGACAGAGCCTCAAGCTGTCACCCTGGATAGAGTGCCGTGGCATCACATCTCACAGCAACATCCAATTCCTGGGCTCAAGTGAGTCTCTTGCCTCCGCCTCCCAAGTAGCTGGGACTACAGGCGCCTGCCACAATGCCCGGCCATTTTTTGGTTGCAGCCGTCATTGTTGTTTGGTGGGCCAGGGCTGGATTCGAACCCGCCAGCTCAGGTGTATATGGCTGGCACCTTAGCCCTCTGAGCCACAGGCGCCGAGCCTACATATTGATTTTAACTATAAGAAAATACATAAATCTCAACCAACTGGGATTCAATGTGTGACTTAATGTGTACATTTATTAATCTGCTATGTATTAACCGTGAGCTAATTACTTCTCTTTACCTCAGTTTCCTCATTTATAGGTGAGGATAATAAAACTTAGTGGACATGGCTTGGTGCCCGTAGCACAGTGGTTATGGCACCAGCCACATACACCGAGGGTGGCGGGTTCAAACCTAGCCCAGCCTGGCCTGGCCCTGCAGCTAAACAACTGCAACAAAAAAATAGCCAGGCGTTGTGGCAGGCGCCTGTAGTCCCATCTACTTGGGAGGCTGAGGCAAGAGAATCGCTTAAGCCCAAGAATCTGAGGTTGCTGTGAGCTGTGACACCACGGCTATCTACCAAGGGCGACATAGTGAGACTTTATCTCCAAAAAAACAAAAAGAAAAACAAAACCTGTGGACAGTTATGAGAATAAAGTGAATTAATATGTAAAATTTATAGAAAGATGCTTGGCACTTGAATAAGCGTTCAATATGCGTATTTATTATCATTGATCTAGATTGGAAGATTGAAAGGCAGGAATGGAGTAGTTTGTGATTTAAAAAAATCCTCCCTTCTTTTGTTGTGAAGAAAACTCTTACAAGGACATGTAGGAGACTCTAGGTAACTTGGTGGATGTTGATGTGCAGTTTTGCTGGAGATTTTATTATGCCCATGTTATCACTCTATGTGCTTCTTAGAAATGGGATTGGAAATGCTGGCATGTTTAAATATAAAGTGTAGGGTAGGAGGGGTGTGACTTTTCCTTTTGTGGCACTCCTGGGATTGTCTAGGGCTGATTCAAGCTGCTGACAACTCAATCTTGGTGATTGCTCTTCTAGTTGGATGTGCTTTTCTGTTTTTCTTTAAAAATGTTTTCAAATGGGAAAAATAATATGTGCCATGGCAAAGCATTAAACATCACAAAAGGGAATAAAGGAAAAAGTGAGTTTCTATGCTGCACCAGGCTCCAGGGGTCCCTACCTAAATACAACCAGTGTGAACAGTTGCTTGAGTAGCCTTGTAGGGTGCATGCATGTGTGTGCGTGCACACACACACACACACAGGGTGCACTGTGTGTCCTGTGCTGTACCTCGCTTAACCAAACATCCTGAAGAAGGTTCCATACCAAAACAAGTAATATATCTCACTCCTGTTTGTGGCTACATAAAGTTGAATCATATAAAATTGCTGATATTTGGGCAGTGCCTGTGGCTCAGTGAGGAGGGGGGCACCGGCCCCATATACCGAGGGTGGCGGGTTCCAACCCGGCCCCGGCCAAACTGCAACCAAAAATAGCCGGGCATTGTGGTGGGCGCCTGTAGTCCCAGTTACTTGGGAGGCTGAGGCAAGAGAATTGCCTAAGCCCAAGAGCTGGAGGTTGCTGTGAGCTGTGATGCTACAGCACTCTACCGAGGATGTAAGAATGAGACTTTTTGTCTCTAAAAAAAAATAATTGCTGATATTTGGCAATTTCATCAACCCAATGATAACTGTGGATTGATTATATAAGTGTATTGGGAAATGTGTTTATATAATCAATCTCCTGTGCATAGGCATTCTTGTTTTTGTTTTTGGATAATGCAAACAGTGGATCTTGTGGTACCTGTTCCTATGTGGATGTGAAGGTGCCCCACAGGATGTGTTCCCAGCGTGGGTGAGTGGCTCCGTCTCCTGTGTGGTAGTAAGCTTGATAGAGCCTGGCAATTGCTTTCAAAAGGTGGTTTTAACAATTTATGCTGGCTTGGTGTCTGTAGCCGGCCACAAACACCAAGGCAGGTGGATTCTAACCTGGCCCGGGCCTGTTAAACAACAATGACAACTGCAACAATAAAACAGCTGGGCGTTGTGGCGAGCACCTATAGTCCCAGCTACTTGGGAGGCTGAGGTAAGAGAATCGCTTAAGCCCAAGAGTTTCAACTTGCTGTGAGTTGTGATGCCACTGCTCTACTGAGGTCTACATAGTAGGACTCTGTTTCAAAAAAACAAAAAACAAAAACAATTTATGCTGCAGCCAGGAGTGTCTTAAGAATCTAAGATTTTTTGAGAGAAGTAAGAATGAAAGGATGGGAGCATTCATTCCTGCCTTCTCTTTGTACTCAGGGAGGCCTTGAACTGGCCGCCTCTTGAGTGAAAAAGGAAGACTTTGAGCCCCGAAACGGTTTGTAGTGATAATAATAACAGGCACAATTTATTGAGCACTTACCACATGCCACACAGTATTCTAAGTTCTCTATAGATATTGTTTCATTTAATTCTTTTTTTTTTTTTTTTCACTTTGTTGCCCTTGGTAGAGTGCGGTGGCATCACAGCTCACAGCAACTTCCAACTCTTGGACTTCAGTGATTCTCTTACCTCAGCCTTCCAAGTAGCTGAGACTACAGGAGCCTGCCACAATGCCCGGCTATTTTTAGAGATGACCTCTTGCTCTGGCACAGGCTAGTCTCCAACCTGTGAGCTCAGGCAATCATTTAATTCTTTTTTTTTTTTTGTTTGTTTGTTTTGAGACAGAGCCTCAAGCTGTCACTGTGGATAGAGTGCTGTGGCATCAGAGCTCACAGCAACCTCCAATTCCTGGGCTCAAGCAAGTCTCCTGCCTCCGCCTCCCAAGTAGCTGGGACTACAGGCGCCCACCACAATGCCCGGCCATTTTTTATTGGTTGCAGCCGTCATTGTTGTTTGGCGGGCCAGGCTGGATTCGAACCAGCCAGCTCAGGTGTATGTGGCTGGTGCCTTAGCCCGTTGAGCCACAGGCACCGAGCCAATCATTTAATTCTTAAGACAACCTGAGAAATAGGTTGTATTTTTTTTTTAGAAACAGAGTCTTACTATGTCACCCTTGGTAGGGTGCTATGGCGTCACAGCTCACAGCAACCTCAAACTCTTGGCTCAAGCGACTCTTTTGCCTCAGTCTCCCAAGTAGCTGGGACTACAGGCGCCCACAATGCCTATTTTTTAGAGATGGGGGTCTCGCACTTGTTCAGGCTGGTCTCGAACGTGTGAGCTCAGTCAATTAACTCTCCTCAGCCTCCCAGAGTGCAGAGTGCTAGGATTACAGGGGTGCACCACTGTGCCCGGCTAATACATTATATTATTATCACCATTTAATCAATGAGGAAAATTCGGTACGACAGAGTGCTGCAGGAAGTTATGAGTGGATATGAATTGCCTGCCTTGAGATTCTGCTGTTTTCTTCCTTGTTCTATTTGTTTGATGTTTATTTTATTTATTTATTTTTTATTTTATTTTATTTATTTATTTATTTATTTTTGCAGCTTTGACCAGGGCAGGGCTTGAACCCGCCACCCCTGTACATGGGGCCGGCACCCTACTCCTTGAGCCACAGGTGCCACCCTGATGTTTATTTTTTTTATTTTACATTTCTTTTTTTTTTTAATTTCAGATTGATACCAGGGTACATACAATTAGGTTACATTGTTTGCACTTGTAAGGTAAAGTCCACCTTGTAGTTGTGTCCTTCACCCAGGAAGTGTGCCATACACCTGCATGCTGTTCCCTCTGGGTAGGAACCTGACCACAAATCCCCCTCAACTCCCCCCCAGCCTTCTTGAATTTCATTGAGTTTTTCTCTCATGTGACCATATTGTTGTTAATCTACGAGTTGCAAATTAGTATTGCGTATGTTTGATGTTTAAATATATATATTCTTGGCTCGGCGCCTGTGGCTCAACGGGCTAAGGCACCAGCCACGTACACCTGAGCTGGCGGGTTCGAATCCAGCCCGGGCCCACCAAACAACAATGACGGCTGCAACCAAAAAATGGCCGGGCGTTGTGGCGGGTGCCTGTAGTCCCAGCTA
>CAUYRH010054199.1:0-57332 GCA_963574655.1 Perodicticus potto
AGTACATGGGATTCATGCTTCTCCATTCTTGTGATGCTTTAGTAAGAATAATGTGTTCCACTTCCATCCAGGTTAATACAAAGCTGTAAAGTCTCCATTTTTTTTAATGGCTGAATAGTATTCCATAGTGTACATATACCAAGGACAGATTTTTTGATTACTTCTTTTGTGTAAATTTCAGGGTATAATTTAATTTCATGAATATACTTAGACACATAATGATCAGTTGTTAGATAGGTATTATTTCAATGTGTGTGAACTCAAGCTTGAGGTCAGTGTTGGAGACAGAGACAAGCCTGTCCATTGTAGTGGAAGAAGCTCAGTTATGCAGAGTATTGAACTGAGCATTTAATATTCTTTCAGACAGCCATTAACCAATGACTTGTTGCTAAGACACCATTAAATGTTGCATCATTAAAATTACTCTTGAATTTCTCAGCACTATTCTTAATTTGAGATTCTTTTTTAGCATTGTTCTTTGCTGTGGAATTTCTGAAAAAATATGCACTTCATTAATTACAAATTGAGTAAATGTTTTCCTTTTATATCTAGAAAAACTGAAAACTTTGGCCATCGCAGGCAGACTGGGTCATTTAACAGGACATAAGAGCCATTGTAATAAGAGCCCCACCCCAGGGCTATTATTTTTTACAAACTAAATATTCCTATTTGAATAACTGCAGCAGAGTAACATTTGATTTATAGAACAGATTATAGGTTTTGAGAGTGAAACAGTTATTGTGTAATTGTGTAGGAACTCTTACTCAGTTGTGTCAACACCCTGAAATCTAAATTGTCAACACTTTGCTATTTTGGTTCTGACCTCTGTTGTAGAGGACATTAGCCTTTTGAGGTGAACAGTAATGGGCTAAAGAATAAGACAAAATAATAAAGGGTGTTTTCTTTTAGTTCTTAAAGGAGGGATGAGAATGGAGAGGTATTATGAATACAAGAAACTGAATTGTCAAATAGGCACATTGGAAAGAAAAATGAGTACGAGTTTGTTCTAGTGTTTGTAGGTGTTACACTTCAAAATGGTTTCAGAATTGCAAATACTATAGAAGACAAGTTTGTCTATTTTTTTCTAAGAATTCATTTCTAAGAATGCCAACAAAATAGGCATTTGACCTTGTCCCAAAGTAAGATGAAATTCCAAGCTACAATTCATTATTTAAAAACCTTAAGGAAATGATAGTAAACATGCTCCAATATTCCATAAAGCATTTAAAGTAAGTCTAATGTTCTCCCTTTAGCTCAGCAGGCTGCCTTACAGTTGGCTAATGTGGTGAACTAGTGTACTTGGCTCTCTGGCATTAAATACCATTGGTTTTGGTTTCAAATAAAACTGGTCCAGCCAGAGTCAGGTAGCACTTGGTAGGCAGCTATTGTAGAGTGGGCTGGGAGACGGAAGACCTGGATCTCAGCCTCTGCCACTTGCTGGCTTAAGCACTTTGTTTCTCTTCCCTGAGCGGCAGTTTCCTCCATGGTGGAAGAGGATAATAATGAGAAGGAAAGTGTGGAAATAACACCATATGTATCAGGCTTTTAGTTTGTTTGCTAAATCTGAAATATTATCTCCGTTGTCAGAAAACAGCCTAATATAATACAATCATTATTGTATTAATTTGAAACCAAAAAGGGGCAGGGTGTGCCCTGGTGTCATTTGCCTCTCCCAGGCAGTGGAGGACTGGTTTGGCTAGAAGGCTGATTGGTGCAACTGTGAAGGTCCCTGTGCCGGATGCAGTGATTGTTCTTGGCATGCTTAATACAAAATGTGTGCTAATGTTGATGAAAATCACATTCCCTTTTAGAGGAGAAAAATCTCCCTTCTGAGATGAGGAGTATGCCACCAAAGTGATCGTAATTCTGATTGTTTTCTCACTTCGCCATTGTGAGAATTGCCTTACCTTTTAATGTTTTACTTTTCTCCTAGATGAGAGTGACTCTAACTACGTGTCTTTGATTTTGTTACTACTGATACACAGTGACTGAACGTTTTCTGTTGTAAGGTCGTGCATACCAGCATCATTATTCAAAAGAGGGAGTGGGAACTTGAGACACCATTCTAATCGTAGGTTATCACATATTGTAAAGAACTTTTTTTTTTAACACATAGGTTAATCATATCTATCTCCTGTAAACAAAAAATTGAAGCATTGTAGTTTACCACAAATGCTCTAAAATTGTTGATCTACAGGCTTAATTTAGAGGAATGCATGCACTCCTGTATCTTGCAGGATGCCTGGGACCACATCATTTTGTACCAGGGATAAGAGTGGGCAGCATTGGTTGCGCGGTGTTTAAAGCTGTAACTCTTTCAGTTCTGGTGGCAGCATGATGGCATAGTCTGAAAATTAGCCTTGTATATTCTTGCCTAAATATACAAGACTCAATACAGTTAGATAGGTTTATTTATTGATTTTTATTTTTTCTGGACTCACTTTTTGTTGTGATATAGGAATACTTTTCCTTTTCTTGCAAGTAAGTTTGAATGTTAAAGAAAAAAGATACAATCAAAACTTCCACATGATTAAGAGCCATTTTTTTTTAAGTAAATGGAAATGGGAATTTTCAGATAGAATGAATTATACCCATACATGAACTGTGCATTTGAAAAGTTTAAGACGCTCCTGGTAAATTTACCTTTAAATAAATGTTTTCATAAGATTATATGTAAAATAATATGAAGCCTTAATTGCTTTAGAGATTGGATCAGTATTTGTAAATTCATTCACATTTCCCTTCATAAAAAGGATCAGGGACACAGTAGTTTAAAAACAGTGACTAGGGGCAGTGCCTGTGGCTCAGTGGGTAGGGCATCGGCCCATATACCTAGGGTGGTGGGTTCGAACCCGGCCCCCGCCAAACTGCAACAATAACAACAAAACAATAGCTGAGTATTGTGGCGGGTGCCTGTAGTCCCAGCTACTTGGGAGACTGAGCAGGAGAATAGCCTAAGCCCAGGAGTTGGAGGATGCTGTGAACTGTGACGCCATGGCACTCTGAGGGTGATAAAGTGAGACTCTGTCTCTAAAAGAAAAAAAAAAATACAAAACAGCTTATTAAAAAAAATAAAAACAGTGACTCGTAGCTTGTGTGGCTGTGGTTATACAAGTATGATAATGAGCATGCAGTGACTGATGATTCACCAGGTGCTGTGCGACGTGCACGGCGTGTCCCTTCATTTAGGGATCACATTCAGTGTGTACCCAGTAGTTTTCTAGAATGTACCAAAGAGAAAACTGAGGTTTGAAGTCTAATTTGTCCAGGGTCCCTTGGCCAGGCAGTGGCAGATCTGTGACTAAAACCCAAATGTCATTTGAAATCTGCTTATCACTTTGCATTCTGCCTCTGAGAAGGGCCAGGACTGACAAAGCAGAAATGACACATAATACTAGGAGTGATCTTAAATGGGATTAAACACTGTTTGCTATTTTTTTATTACAAGATGAATATGCTTATCACGCAATATTTGAAATCAATATGAATATGTGAAGAAAACAATTATGCCATCTATAGAAAATAATACAACTGACGTTCATTTTGGCATTTCCCAGGGTATATTCTGATCAAGATATAAATTAACATGTTTTCTGTAAAAACACCCTGTATAGTCAAATAATTTTGGGAAAGTAAAGGTTAAATAAAGTTACACTGTTTTCTTCTCTCAAGTTCTTCCCAGAGACCCAGAGATTTTAATACGTGAATATGCATAAAGGACTTCAAAAATAGAAATTTAATCAGTAACATGTTCCCAATTATTAGAAGAACACTGATTTATATCTTGAAATAAGTGTTCTTTCAGATATATTAATGCTGTGGCTAGTTTGCATCTTTCTGGACTTTTTTTTTTTGAGACAGAGTCTTACTTTGTCACCCCCGGTAGAGTGCTGTGGCGTCGTAGCTCACAGCAACCTCTAACTCGTGGGCTCAAGGGATTCTCTTGCCTTAGCCTCCAGTAGCTGGTACTACAGGCACCTGCCAAAACGCCTGGTTGTTTTTAGAAATGGGGTTTCGCTCTAGCTCAGGCTGGTCTCAAACCTGTGAGCTCAGGCATTTGCCACCGCGTCCAGCCTTTTCTGGACTTTTAAATAAGCATTTAGATATTTACATTAGGTATTTATATTTAGATGTGCTATTTTTATGTTCATATTTTCTGGGATTTTGTAGGTTTTCAATTTTTAAAAATTCTTTAAAAAATATGTTTTGAAACAGTAGCATAGCAAACTGTGTGTGTCTGTTTGCATTTTTTTTTTTAGCCCTTCACCTGTTGAGCATTTGGGTTGTTTGCAGTGAAATCATTAAATGTGAAGATACATGAGTTAAGGCTTGGATGAAGTGATTCCAGAATTGACAGACTGCAAGAGGCAGTGAGGAAACTGGCCCGAGGGTTTGTTATACAGCTGGAGACTGGGAAAACTGTTACAAGCTGCTGAAAAACCTGTGTGGGATCGCCCTGTGATTTGTCATCAGGGGAGACCCAGGCCAAAGAAGGTACATTCCTAGGGGGAAATAAGCTGGGAAGCTGGATGTCCATCTGTGTAATTACCTTCATGGTTCAGAGGTATGCACCTCCTCAAGTGCAGCCTATGAGCCTCCCCGGCTGTGTGGAGAAGGCTGGATACACAAGGAGTCTGTGGGATAGGAGGGTAAGACGTTTGGCAATTCTCAGTCTCCTTTGAAGGATGAAGAAGCTGGGACTGGATAGGGATATATTTGACAGGGAGACTTAAACTTAGGTTAGTTGGAGAGGATTGGATTTGAAACTATTTACTAGTAACCTAGTGTAACAAGCAGAAGAAGAAATCTTCCTGGTGGAATCAATAGTACATCTATTTAAAAAAAATTAACACATACTAAGAGTGAACCATGTGTCATATACTGGGCTGGGCATTAACAGCCAATTGTATTGACAATATTACTGTAGTGTACATGGAAATTATACTTTTGGAATAAAATCACTTTGCCCGGAATGAAAACATGTTTTGGTCTTATTAAAAGTACATCTTTGAACAATTTCCAAGGCAGTGTAAACAATACTCTCTCTGTTTTAAAATAAGGAAAATCCAAATCTCTGAAATGCCAATTACTATGCAGTTTCAAAAACTTTTTTTTTTTCCTCTGCTGCTTGGATGAAATTGTGTTTGGTTCTCAAGATGACTTAACAAACTTTTTCAGACAGTTTACATGAATAAAGAATATGTTAATATTCATATGCTTTCTTCCTGCCCGCATCAAAATTTTCCCTGAGATTAGTTCTCATTAGACTCTGGGAAATTAGCATTGACTTCTCTTGATCAGAACCAAGTATCAAAATTACCTTTCCCTTGGCTGGGCGCCTGTGGCTCAACGGGCTAAGGCGCCAGCCACTAACACCTGAGCTGGCAGGTTTGAATCCAGCCCAGGCCCGCCAAACAACAGCGACAGCTGCAACCAAAAAATGATTGGGCGTTGTGGCGGGTACCTGTAGTCCCAGCTACTTGGGAGGCAGAGGCAGGAGACTCGCTTGAGCCCAGGAATTGGAGGTTGCTGTGAGCTGTGATCCCACGGCACTCTATCCAGGATGACAGCTTGAGGCTCTGTCTCAAAAAAAAAAAAAAATTACCTTTCCCAGCCGGAGATAATTAATGGCAAGACTGGAGAATACTACCCTAACCAGGGGCAGTGGGTTGCAAGGGCCGGTGAGATGCCAAAGGGGAAATTCCTAAAGGGAATAGCCAACAACCCAGGAGGGATGGGAATTAGTGCTACAGCTTTAAGAGGTGGCTGGCTTTGCCCTACTTCTTCCCTGCCTGAGGATCCCAACCCCTCACCCACCTCATCAGGCAGAGGGGCATTGCTGCCAGTTTGCATCAGGCAACAGTGGAGATTATTCTTCATCCGCTAGACTCTAGTTGTCCCGTTGTTGCCTTACACATGTGACTTATTTATGTGAAGGGATGATCAGGAGACACTGTGGCACTATAGGGAGACCTGTTGTTGAATCTTGGCTCAGCCTTTGAACAGTGATGAGACTTTGGACAAATTAATCTCTTGGCACCTGTGTTTTTGTTTTCCTTTTCATCTGAAAATGAGGATAACCTCCCCATCCCACAGGCTTATGGTTATTAATGGGAAGTGTTTATATGTAAAGCCATGAAACACTGGCAAAGTAATAAATCTCATTGACCGTGATTTTCATTTAACGATTAAATGCAGGTAAGTTACTGAAGTTGTTAAACAACAGTCATATCCCAAATTCACAAGATCGGCTTAAGCTGCCCAGTCCTGGTTTCTATTTAGTGACTTAGTAGTTGATACTTGGTTTAAGATTATGGTTTCCCAAAATAAATTAGGTGGTTTTTTAAATTTATTAATTCATGGAATCTAATTCTCTGTGAGCAGGTTTTCTAGGCCTTAGGAATCATTAGAAAAGGCTCTTCTCAGTAAGATGTGGTGATAGTAAGAACATAATGTGCGTATAATGAAACTTCCCTCTTCCTTGAGGGAAGAAAATAACCAACTAACCTATTATGTTCTTTCCCTGGACTTTATGGCTGGCAGTGATTTCTGATGAAAAGACCTTATCTCTGAGTTTACAAAATAGACCCCTTGTGTAAAAACATAGATTTTACTTTGTGCCTCCCATATCCATGACTCAGGTTCCATCCCTGTACACACACTGAGAACTGCTCGCAATACAGCCTTCCAGCAGTCACATAATGTCCACATCTGTAAGTGAGAAACAGCCCCTTTGCATTACAAGTATGTCAGAGGAGAACTACTTGCTGATCATTGATAACACTTGTCTTGAAATTATGGTTCTGTTTAAATAGGTTATGCGTTTCCTATTTTCTGAATCAGTTAGAATTTTATTTTACACTTTCTGAAAAAACTTTAGACTCCATTGAACATCAGTTTTTTTTAGTTTGCCATCTACATATATATATATAAAAAGCAAAATATTTTAAAAAGCGGGTACTTTTTTTTATTATTGGGGAATCATTGAGGGTACAAGAAACCAGGTTACACTGATTGCATTTGTTAGATAAAGTCCCTCTTATAATTGTGTCTTGCCCCCAAAAGGTGTGTCACCCACACCGAGACCCCCACCCCCCTCCCATCTTCCCTCTCTCTGCTCTTCCTTTCCCCCACCCCTCTCTCTCCTTCTCTCTCTGCTCTCTCCTTCCCCCACCCCCTACTGTGTACTAGGTCATTAATTGTCCTCACATCAAAATTCAGTACATGGGATTCACACTTCTCCATTCTTGAGATGCTTTACTAAGAATAACGTGTTCCACTTCCATCCAGGTTAATACTAAGGCTGTAAAGTCTCCTCCTCTTTTAATGGCTGAATAGTATTCCATGGTATACATATACCACGGCCTGTTAATCCTTTCTATTTTTTGGTGCGGTTCTCTTGACAGCACAAATTCTCTTGGGCACAGAGAGTGGAATGACACCTGTAAGGAGCTTTGAGCTTTGTGGTGCCGTCTTCATGACAGGTCAGATGCACGTGGCTACTCACCTAATTAAATACAAAATGGTCAGTTTTCTGAAGCAAGGGAGATTATAATTTGAATCAAAAAACAGACAGCTGCACTTTTTTCTAGTGTAAGTCGTTCTAACTAGATTACCACTGCTCATAAACTACTGAAAATTGCCGAGCACCTCAAAGTCTTGGAGAAAAGTAGGCATGACTATGGAAAAGGCAGCCCCCTGGACTTGTTCGCAGTTTGAACTGGTGTGTTTTCTCATAAACGCCGGTATTCTCACTGAAACCAGCTGTTATTTGAATGATATGAATGCTTGTCATACATCTTTATTTTGGGATTTCAGAACACTAGGTAATTTTGAAGCATCATTGAATTTCCAGATGGCACTCATTTTTATAAAAGTGATAGCAATTTGCTCATTACAATAAACTTTTCTGAATAGAGAAAAATTTGAGTTTTTGAAGCTTAAAAAAAAATCCAGTGACAAAACTAGCTGTTTCCCACATCAGAAAAAAATCTTTAAAAAAAAGTCAAGGACGCACTGTAAATGAAAGTCAGAGAGAAACTGGCTTCAGGATTGTGAACAGTAGAAACATATCGAGTTTCTTAGCAGTTGTTTTCTGTACTTCAGATTCATTTTGTGTTTGACACCTTGCCACATTTCCTGACATCACTGAGCCTTCATGACATTTTTCCATTTTTCAGTTTGATTAAAAACAGTCACTTTCTGAATTGTCAAAACTTATAGTTTCCAACCTAATCAGAGGAAGTATCTGATTTTTTTTTTTTTTTTTTTTTTTTTGTAGAGACAAGAGTCTCACTTTATCGCCCTCAATAGAGTGCTGTGGCATCACAGCTCACAGCAACCTTCATCTCCTGGGCTTATGCGATTCTTTTGCCTCAGCCTCCCGAGTAGCTGGGACTACAGGTGCCTGCCACAACGCCTGGCTATTTTTGTTGTTGTTGCAGTTTAACCAGGGCCTGGTTTGAACCTGCCACCCTCAGTATATGGGGCCGGCACCCTAGTCACTGAACCAAAGGTGTCGCCCCGTATCTGATTATTTTTAAATTTGTATTTCTTAGGTATTTGAGAAATTCTCGAAATATTCAGAGTTTGAGGAACTCTTAAAATATTTTCATTTGTTTTTCTCTTACAAATTTACTTCATATCTTTTGTATTCCTGTCTTTTATATTCATTTCTCTCATTGATTTTGTAAAAGCTCTTAATATGTAAAAGTTAACTGATGCTGTATGTCCTATGTTCTAAATATTTAGTCAGTCTTACCATTTATCATGCAGCTTTTCTTATGGAAGCTTTCAGCCTTTTGGTTTTATTATTATTATAGAGACAATTCCATTTGTTTTCTTTTGTCTGGGGAAGGAAAAGCCCACACTTTATAAGTCTTTAAAATATTCTCTTATCTTAAATTTATGATAATTGACAGAAAGAAACAAAATGAAGTACATTCTTCTTTTACATTATATAGGTTGTAAATTTAAAAATAATTGCCTCAACATGACCTATTGCACATTGATCTTTTCCTGTTGATTCAGTAACAACTTTATTATTTTTATTCATTGATTATTACCAGGCTTTCCATTTAGCTCCATTATTTTTTTTTTCCTTCATTTGTATCAGTCAATATATTTTACTTGATTTGTGTTTGTAGTATGTCATAATGATCTGGTAGTTTTTTGTTTGTTTGTTTTTGAGGCAGAATTTCATTCTGTTAGCCCAGGCTGCAGTGCCCTGTCAGCCTTGTTCACAGCAACCTGAAACTCCTAGGCTCAAGTAATGGATCCTCCTGACTTAGCCTCACAGGTAGCTGGCATATAGGTACCAACCATGACGCCTGGCTAATTTTTTAATTATTAGCAGAGATAGGATCTCACTCTTGCTCAGGCTGGTCTTGAACTCCTGAGCTCAAGGGATCCTCCTGCCTAGGCCTCCCAGAGTGCTTGGATTACACACGTGAGCCACTGTGCCAGCCTGGTAGTATCTTTTAATGATCATATGTTCAACATTCTTTTTTAACATTTTTTTTCAACATTCTCTTGGCTGTTCTCAGGCATTATTTTTCTAAGTAGCATTTATTTAGAATGAGAATGGATTAATTGCATTCACTTTTCAAGTGGGTTTTAAGGAAGTTGGTATTGCTCTTGTATTGAATTCTCCCTTTTAATTATGTTTACATAATACATGTCTACAGTATTTTTTCCCCTTCTGTCTCACCTCTGTCATAGAACACCATTTTTTTCCATCAGGAAGGTATTTCTTCAATGGTGCCCTCTGTTACGAGCAAATCATCTTGAGGGCTACTGAATTAACGAGATATCTTTCAACTAAGCAAGTAACTTTATTGTTGTGGTATTGTAAAGTGGTTCTTAAAGTGTGGTCCCCGATTAGTACTGTCAGGACCAACTGGGAGCCTGATGGAAATGCACAGTCTCAGATCTACTCCAGATCTACTTAATCAGAAAGTCTGAGGGTAGATTCCAATTGTCTGATTTAAGAAGCCCTGCAGGTGATTTTGATCATGGGGAAAGTTGAGGGCAATTGGTGTCGTGGGTAGAGCATAGACTTTGGAATAAGTTGAAATGAACTCCCAGTTTATGTCAATGTGTAATTTTGAGTAACTTATTTTTATATATTTAAGTCTCAGCATCCTTATCTGTCCTCTGGGCCGTTAGAATAATCTATCATAAGCAAAGGGTGTAGATACTTAGCAGCAACTGTCAGAGGCCTTTCTAGCAAGAGCAGAAGTAGTGTATTAGTGAGTATTAGAGTGGTAGTGCCTGGGAAAGAGCAGAAAGGTCGAGACAGTAAGGGGTGTTGCAGGTTTTGGTGGGTTCTACGTAATTGGTGATGCCAAAAAGGGTATAAAAATTCCTGGTATGGGATGGTGAGAATAAATACTTTCAGCTCTTGTTCAGAGTTCATACTAGTGAGCAGAAAAACAAGTAGCCTACTATAATGGGAAATCCAGAAATCCATTTAAGGACATGTGTAGGGTTAAATTATTAGAGTTCCACTGTTAAATTGAATGAAACACTTCTGTCAAAATTCTCTAGTTTTGAAAAAAATCTGTCATAAATGAGTAGTCCTTATCTAGGACTGATATCTTCCTATTAGAAAGATTAATATTAAAAAGTTAATAAGTCCTGAAAACCTTATCAGTTATTGGAAAACTGGAAAAACATTGATTAAATTACTAAACAGATTGATGAATTCCTTTTTTTCTTCTTTTTTTGAGAGAGAGTCCCTTCTTGTTGCCTAGGGGAGAGTGCTGTGGTGTTAACCTACCTCCCAGCAACTGCTAACTCCTGAGCTTAAGCAATCTTCTTGCCTCAGCCTCCCAGTAGCTGACACTACAGGCACTCATCACCATGCCAGGCTAATTTTTCTATTTTTAGTAGAGATGGAGTCTTGCTCTTGATTAGGCTGATGTCCACTCCTGAGCTCAAACGATCCTCCTGCCTCAGCCTCCCAGCGTGCTAGGATTACAGGCATGAGCCACTATTCCTGGTATTGGGTGTGATGAATTACGTTATGCTAGAAACTGGGCTAAGTAGTGGGCATAGGTGAATAAGATTTAGATGTGGCTTGTGAGGAGTTCATAAGTCTTGTGAAAAAATAGCCAAGTGATGTGATAATCTATGGCTGAGCCTGTAATAAAGGCTGACGGGGATGCCTGTGGAAGCCCTGAGGCTTCCTAGAGGAGGAACTCTTTTTGTCCTGTTCTTGGAGGATGGGTGGATCCTATCCCAGGAGAGGCATGTAGAAAATGCTGTAGGAATTCGTTTAGTGACTAGTCTGCCTAAGGGTCCCCACCAGGGGTCTTACAGTGGAGGTGAAGTATATAATGGGGAGTTGCCAAGCCAGACGAGGGAGAGACACCCAGATGGAAGCATGAAGGGTGGAGAATGTGGGTAGTCGAGTGTGAGTAGGACATGTGGGCTGGGTCGGGGCAGGTGTGGTTCCCAGTGAAACTGGGCCCCGTTGTGCAGTCTCTCCCGAGACGAAGATAGACTGACAGACTTTCTGTTGTATTTAATATTTGTCTTTTGTTTTTGTTTGCGAAACAATATTTTTATGTCTGTTGTGCTAATTATCCACTTTTTTCCTTTCCTTTTTCTTTCTTTTTTTTTTTTTGGTAAAGTATACCATTATACCTATATAAGGGAATTTAAGTTAGAACTTCAGAAAAACTCACGTCACAAATTCATGTTCATGCTTCCTAGTTTTAGTTTGGGTTCTGTTCAGCTTTTCTTGGCATCGAAGACTTTCAACTGTTTGGTCAAAGTTGGTTAGTTGATCCAGGCAAAGCCTTTTGACCAGTGGGTGTGGCCTGGAGTTTTTCTTGCTCCTGGAAGCTCTGTTGTCCAGTGAGCTCTCAACATCATTTGCCCAGGGACTACGTCCTTCCCACTGAGCCCATGGGTGTTTGCTTGTGCCTCACTGGAGTCCTGCCCTGAACTTCAGTCCATTTAGCTGGGCTCTGACTCCCTGGTGAGCTCTTGCTAATGTTTTCCTTTTTGGGGTCTGGATCTCAATTTCTGCGGCCTTTTACTAGCTGGGATCCTGCTATGCGTCAAAGAGACCCACCTGGAACTTTGACCCACCCTGACTTCTAAACATATCGCACACTGTGAGTGCCTTGAGACCTTGGCTTTTGTATTTCATTTGCCAGATGGTGCCTGTTTTGTACAGTGTACAAACCCATTATAACTAATACTGAACCTTCACTTAGCAACTATTGGTCACACGTGCTGGTCAGTTCCTCTTATCCCAGCCCCATTCAGCCAAGCCATTGACTTTTACCCTGAATGGAAAAAATGTATTTTTATACTATAAGGTTTAAAAACTGCTAAATCCTGTGGATTCTTAATATCCTTTCAAATTTCCATTTTTTAAAAATGTGATTGTGCCTGGTCCTAACTTTCCTTTCTGGCCTGTCTCCTGCAGTCTCTTTCCAAACACATTCTTTTCAGACTTGGGGGGCCTGCTGTAGCTTCTCCTGAGTGCTGGGGAGTCTCTCCACCTCTCTGCCACTGCAAATTCAGTGTGGAATTCTACTGGCCCAATTCACTGCCCAGAGGAATCCACACATTTTTCAAGGCCCAGTTCCAAATTCCACCTTCTCCTTGAAGCTTTCACAGATCTTCAAGCAAGATTTATTTCCTCTTCACTTTTTCTTTCCTGGTACTTAACCTCTAACTCTGTCAGAGCATGTATTAACTTCTATTATTTTATTTTTTGTTTTGATTATAAGCTTGTTTTTTCACAAAATTATAAATTTGAGATTTATTCATTTTTTAAAAATCCATAGTAATAATTGCTCACATCATTTTATCCATAATGAGTTTTCCATAATTGCTTTTTTCATAATCAAGATTTTGGTGGTCTAAGAAATTTTACTTTTTGCAAAGAAGGGTACAGTAGAGGAATTTGTCTTTGAAGTAGTTGTCTATCTTTTCTAGCACTTTCTTTCTTTTGTACATGTAAACTAAAGGAAGCCAGGTGAGTGCTTGAGGGTATGTGAAAAGACATGGTATGGTTTGAAGAGAAAAGAAATCTCCATTTCTTTTAAAATAAGAGAAAATTACTCTTTGAAAATTACTTGAAATATATCCTAATCCTTATCTTTTAAGATTTTTTTTTTGTAGAGACACTCTCACTTTATCGCCCTCGGTAGAGTGCCGTGGCGTCACACAGCTCACAGCAACCTCCAACTCCTGGGCTTAGGCGATTCTCTTGCCTCAGCCTCCCTAATAGCTGGGGCTACAGGCACCCTCCACAACTTCTGGCTATTTTTCTGTTTTGCAGTTTGGCCGTGGCCAGGTTTGAACCCGCCACCTTGGGTTTATGGGGCCGGCCGGCACCCTACTAGATGAGTTGCAGGCACCGCCCCTTTTATGATATTTTTAATACCCAGTACTATGGCAGTGCTTTCCCATGCACTGGCTCATGTAATACTCCCCAGAGCCCTATAGGGTATATGTTTTATCTCTTTTTATACAGGAGGAAACTGACGCTCGTACAGTTTTCTTAACTGAGATTAAGTAAGAGATGGAGCCAGGTTTTCATGTGAGATCTGATATCAGGGCCTATGTTCTTCATCACTGTGCTCTCCTGCTTTACTTAAGCATTTGGAAAGTATGCATTTCTGACTCCACCCTTTTGCTACAGAGATCAAATCAAGTTCTTCAGCTTCAAGATCAGCTCCTGGTAGTAAAAGTGATTTCCTTGTGTGTCCAGCTCCAAATTAGCTCATCTGCTCGTATGTGGTTAACATGTCAACAGGTAAATTGACCTGTCAGATTGGATAATAAATAAGAGAGGCTAAAAATATAAATATTGGTTCAGAGACATTTATGTTAAGTACAGTCAATCAACCCATGAAGAACTGATTTCAGCTCTTTCTCCTTTGTTGCATAAAGGGAAAGGTAATTAACTGGTGGGTAGCAGAAGCTTTCAGAGCACAAGGAGGATTTATATATTTTTCTAGAGCTGGGGGTAGTTTATTTTAAAATGAAGAAAAACTGAATTGAGGTATTTTTCCTGTACATGTCAGCCCGCTTTTTCTTTATATGATATGTGGAAATTCTGTCCTTTCCCCTCTTTCTCTTTAAGATTTCCTGTGAAGATCTTGTATCTTCAGAAAACTTTTAAAAGGGATACCTCGTTGTTTTATTTTCCATTCCTATGCATATATTAAGTGTGGCTGGAAGAGAAATTCTTAGATGATTTAATTATTCAGTGACTATTGAGCGTTTACTGTGTGCCAAGCTCCATCAAGACAAAAGACTCAGTGCCTTCCTCGGAGCGCTCTCAACAGGTGGCCCGGCAGAGAGTAAAGACTTCTTTAATTTTGTGTATGAGAACAGGAATAATTGCATTAGAGATGACCAGCATTTAAAAGACCTTGTTAGATGCTAGCTCTTATAGTAAGTATGTTCAAAATGTTATAGCATTTTTTCCCCTATATCACCTTTGTGTGAGAGAGATTATTTTTTCACTGTTTATTGGATGGAAAGAAAAAGAAACAATGAGAGATGAAACAACTTCTTGAAACTAACTTATTCTTAGAACCTTCCTATTGGGATTCATCTGTTCAAATTATATATTATTTTAGCATATACCATGTGAAAGGCTTTCTTTAGAGATTAATTTTTCCAAAACTTTATAAAAAGTAGCATTCTTTGTGCCTGCTGATTTTTGTCTCACAGAGATGGGTCGATATCAAGAATGTGTCATTTTCTTACTGGGTTACCTTGAACAAGCACTTAAATTCTCAGAGCCTCTGTCCCTTGCCTATTAAATGAGAATTAAACCCCATATTGCATATATGTGTAAAGCATATGAGGGTAGGGCCATGAAATTTTATTTCCCATTCTTTTTCTCCCTTTGCATTTCCATAAAATGGTTCATAACAGCGAGTACTGACTTTTTCAATGGACCACAGTTTTTCTTGTTAACTCCTGGAGCCATTCCAGCAGCTCAGTTATGTTCATTTGTAATGTTGGAGAGTAAACACTGGAGTTGAAATTGAAAGCCCTGTATTTACTTGGCTACTTGGTTCATTTTTGTTTAAGAGGAATAGAGGTGCTTTCATTTAATAATTAGCTCATAACTTTTTACTACTAGTTGATGCTTTAAAGGGCATCCAATCCTGTAGTCAGGCAAAAAGAAATAACTAACACCTTTGGTGTTCCATTTGGATGGCGGTAGTTATTTATGTAATGGGAATAATGTTATTTCTATTTCTTTAGCTAAATTAAGCAACCAGGATTTTGGAGATGCCGTATTTCCTCACTGATAAGGTTTTTGAGGGCCCAGTTTTACCTTAAAAGTTTGTACCATTTGGTTACTCCTGTGAGGTCTTTTGAGGGGTACCTCGTTGTTTATCTAATGGTTACAGCAAAGATGTGACTGAAATCTTTGATTAAACAAAGATATCATAGGATACTGTGGATTTTCTATAGTATCAATGTATTCTGTTTATCTGTGGTTAATAAAAGTATATTGAAAGTAGTAAGTAACTACAATGCAGATGTATTTATTCAGTGTTTCCATATATATCAATCCGTTTGATAGGAGAAAAGTTTGAAACCATTTTTTTTCTAATTTGGAAACTTAATTTTTGATCTATTGTGCTGAATGAAGTTATTTGAAGGAATCAATGGTGAAATCTTTTTAGGTGAATAATCAAGTCTTAATTCATTTAAGTTTGCATAAATGAACTTTGGTTGTGTCATATCTATGGGGAAAATCCAAAAAAGTGAATGACTTTTTAGTCTACAGGGGTACAGCTACATTTTTTTTTATTAGAGACCATTCTATACTAAAATGAATAAGGGCTCTAATTTTTTTTTTTTTTTTTTGAGACAGAGCCTCAAGCTGTCACCCTGGATAGAGTGCCGTCGCATTATAGCTCACAGCAACCTCCAATTCCTGGGCTCAAGCGAGTCTCCTGCCTCTGCCTCCCAAGTAGCTGGGACTATAGGCGCCCGCCACAACGCCCGGCCATTTTTTGGTTGCAGCCGTCTTTGGTTGCAGCAGTCATTGTTGTTTGGTGGGCCCGGGCTGGATTCGAACCTGCCAGGTCAGGTGTAGGTGGCTGGTGCCTTAGCCCGCTGAGCCACAGGCACTGAGCCTCTAATTTTTAATATAAGAATCAGCTAATAATTAGTAAGTATTTTATTAGGCATTGTACCAGGACCTTAATCTGTGTTTTATAATAACTGAGATGGTTGCTTAGATATTTCTTTTACAACTGTAAAAATCTAGGCAGAGAAAGGTGAGATCTTGCTGGAGTGACAGATTTGGCATGTGGTAGGAGAAGCAGTCTGAAATTATTTACATTCACTTAACCACGAGTCTGTCATCGATTGCCTCTCTAGTGTCACAAAAATACTGTTCAACTTCTGAGGAGATTTTTTTTTTCCACTGTGTAAATGAAAATTATCTTTAATTTTTCCCATAAATATAAATTGATAAATAATAGGGATTAACAAAGTAGATTACAAGGCAGGGACAATGTATAGGTCTTACCTACTTCACTATATGGATCACAGATGCCTAGTATATAGTAGGCAACTTAATTAATTTTGAAATTGAATGAATTAAAATGCTTTTGTAGAGAATAGTTATATTGAAAAAAATTATATTACTTTAATTCTTTTTTTTTGAGACAGGGCCTTACTTTCTTGGCCCCCAACCCCCACCCCAGCAGAGTGCTGTGGCATCATAGCTCACAGCAACCTCAGACTCTTGGGCTCAAGTGATTCTCTTGCCTCAGCCTCCTAAGTAGTTGAGACTACAGGCGCCTGCCACAGTGCCCGGCTATTTTTAGAGATAGGGTCTCCAGAGCTCAGACCATCCGTCCACCTCGGCCTCCCAGATTACAGGTGTGAGCCATCTCGCCCAGCCCTCTTATTTCAATTCTATGTGTAAAACATCTAAGTGTTCTTTTTTTTTTTTTTTTTTTAGACAGTGCCTCAAGCTCACCCCGGGGTAGAGTGCTATGGAACCACAGCTCACAGCAACCTCCAACTCCTAGGCTCAAGCGAGTCTCCTGCCTCAGCCTCCCTGGTAGCTGGGACTATAGGCGCCCGCCACAACGCCTGGTTATTTTTTGGTTGCAGCCGTCATTGTTGTTTGGTAGGCCCAGGCTGGATTCGAACCTGCCAGCTCAGATGTATGTGGCTGGCACCTTAGCTTGAGCCATAGGCGCCGAGCCCATCTAAGTGTTCTTGATGACCTGGTTACCTAGCACAAGCAATGTCAGAAATTAAAGTTGTTTTGTTCTCCTTTGTGTTGCTAGATATTGGTAAAAATAGTATAAGACTTGAAATACTTTAAGCTACTTGTCGTGTCAGAAAAAAAAAATTTTTTTTAAGAGCCTTAGTTTGAAGTGGGTTGTCATGGTTACTATAAATTTGAATTTAATCAAGAGGGATCTGATGAGAAATCAAAAACATACTATAAGTATTTTAGTATTAGAATGAAACCAGGGCGGGTCCTGTGGTTCGTCAAGTAGGGTGCCTGCCCCACGTACTGAAAGCGGTGGGTTCAAGCCTGGCCTTGGCCGAACTGCAAAACAGAAAAATAGCTGGGCGTTGTGGCGGGTGCCTATGATCCTAGCTACTCGGGAGCCTGAGGCAAGAGAATCGCCTAAGCCCAGGGAGTTGGAGGTTGCTGTAAGCTGTGATGCCATGGCACTCTACTGAGGGTGACAAAGTGACACTCTGTCTCTACAAAAAAAAAAAATGGGGTTTAATGAAAAAAAAAAGAATGAAACCAAACATATCTTGACATCTCAGTCTGCGGGAATTGCTGAACTTCTGTAAAAATGCTACCAACAGGATTAGGAAGTTGTTTTATTTTTTATTTTTTATTTTTGAGACACTCTCACTCTATTGCCCTGGGTAGAGTTTATTATTGTTAGTTGTATCTAGGTGATTCTAGAGTTTAACTTGGAAAATGAAAGCATTTGTGTGTGAGTGAACTTTTGCAACCTATTGCTCAGGTTGTTTCATTCTTAGTCTTAATTTGATGACAGAAATACTTTTTGCATGTACCCTTTTTTTCATGTATCTCTTGTTGATCCCATCCTTCATGTCTTTCAGATAAGGTTTTTTCTTTTTAAATGTAATTTTGATTTTCCTGGAAGCCAGAATACCCTTTTAAAGTCAGCAGTCTTAGAGAGAAACTGATTCTCATGATTGCCTTTAGATATGGAAGGTCAAACCCAATATGATGCAATTTTAGCCCTCTAAATAAATATTTCCAATCTAAGATGCCATCAAATATTAGATTCATTACTCTTTTATATACCATTAAAAGGATATCATTGCCAATTAAACTGATAGTGCTCAGGCGAAACTTACTAAATGCAGAATACAAATGTCTTCATACAATAACTAAGAAAATGCCATGAAGGGTATGTTAAACAGTTTGATGAAAACATTTCAGATTGTATATGAAGCCAACACATTGTACCCCTTGATTGCATTAATGTATGCAGCTATGATTTAATAAAAAAAATTAAAAATGTTTATTAATCTATAATTTTACAGATGGTAAAATTTACCCAACTATAGGTCTCTAGGTTTTGACTAACACATGCAGTCCCAGTACCACCATCACGATTGAGATACAGAACAATTTCATACACAGTCCATTATCTCTTAGCTTTTATAGTATGTTGTATTTAATGATACAGATAGTGGTTTTAAATTAACTTGTCCCATTTTTGTCATATCATCCTGTGCAGTAATCATAAAAAGAACATATAAACAAAATACAGTAGAACCTCTGTAAGTTGAGCACACAGGGGACAGTAACAAACTGAAGCACATATGGAAGTGGTCAGTGTAAGGAACGAGGCCTACTTTAGTGATATATACACGTAGTATATATCTGGTCTATGACAATCAGGTCAACTTGAGGCGGTCAACTATGGAGGTCCTACTGTAAATGGTTTCGAGGTATTTCTTAACTTCAGATTCTAACTCTTCTTTTGAATTGCCGGTTGTCAATGAGGGTTACTTCACTCAGTCTTACCCTTTATGCAGTCAGGAGTATGCATAATATAACATTTCTGTAATCAAAAGTGCTCTACTATTGTCCCTGGGATTTTCTTTCAAGTGAATTATGTCTATATGCAAATTTAGGCTACTTTTTTTTTGAAGAGTCTCACTCTGTCACCTTGGGTTGAGTACCTTGTTGTCATAGCTCACAGCAACCTCTAACTCTTGGGCTCAAGCGATTCTCTTGCTTTACCTTCCCAAGTGCTGGGAAGGTAACTGCCACAACGTCTGGCTAGTTTTTCTATTTTTAGTAGAGATAGGGTCTCACTCTTGGTCAGGCTAATCTCAGAACTCCTGAGGTCAGGTAATCCACCTGCCTCGGCCTCCCAGAGTGCTAGGATCACAGGCATGAGCCACCATGCCTGGCCCATTTTCTTATTTCACTAACTCAAGGTGTTCTTTTTTAAAGACAAGGCTCACTTTATCGCCCTGGGTAGAGTGCTGTGGCGTTACTGCTCACGGCAACCTCCAGCTCCTGGGCTTCAGCGATTCTCTTGCCTCAGCCTCCCGAGTAGCTGGGACTACAGGCTCCTGCCACAACGCCCAGCTATTTTTTATTGCAGTTTGGCTAGGGCTGGATTCAAACCCACCACTCTCGGTGTATGGGGCCAGTGCCCTACCCCTTGAGCCACAGCCTCAAGGTTTTTATTGTTTTTTTCCCCCTGATTGAGTAATATGTCCCTTCATATTTCTTTTCTAACAACTTAGATTTAGGATAGAATTTTCTTTTTAAGGCCCTGATCTGCACTAGTTCTATGACGTCTAAATTCCCTTTAGAGAACTTGAATAAAAACAGAAACTACTTTTCTCTCGTGCATATGAAAGGCTTATCTTTTTCTAGTGGTAAGTTAAATTTTCTGAACATGCCAAAGTGAAACCAGATAGATGATTTTTAATGAGCTATTTGACATTTACTTAAAAGATGACTTTTTGTTGGTACAATTGTTTACTAAACAGTTTAAGTGAATAATTAGCTAGAATTGTAAGCCTCCTTAAGCATAAAACTGTAGCAATGACTGACAGAAAGAGACCGTCTATGACCAATAGCACTAGGCAATGCTGCCTGGAGGTGCGGAGAGGCCAGTGAAAGACTGGCAGCCAATTTCAAATGGAGAGAGTATTTTATCCCCTACAGGCCTCTGTATCTTGCCTCTCCCGCCTTTTCTCCTTCAGGAGAGGGATTCAATTCCAACGCTCTTTGAAAGTGCTCTAATCTTTCTTTTTGTTCTTCCTAAATAACAGCTCTGTTACTCTGATTAAAAAAATAAATAAATATAAAATTCTAGTTCTATTATATTAATGCCGGGTGAATTTCGAGCTTTGGTAATTTGGAAAATTATAAATGTTAAGAATATGATGTAAACAGTTAATTTGAGTGTTATCACAAAAGAACTATTTGGAACTCAAACTTTCAAAAACATTTCCTAATAAATGCTGAGTGTGAAACATGGTATATAAGACAGATTTATATTTTTAGAATATATTCCCCATTCCAAATACAATTTTCACATCTCTTATTTTAGAAAAAAAAATCTTGAATATATTTCAAGTATCAGAAAGGAAAGTCCTACATAAATAAGAACCTAAAGATATGTTTATTTTCACTAGAAGTATAGGTAATAAAAAATCTTATAAAGCAATATCCGCTTAGGTCAAGATCTGTAAAAGTGAATGTTATTTTTTTTCCTTACCAAACATCATTTCTCTCATACATACCTTTTTCTAGTGATAAGTTGAATTTTGGGAATGTCCAATATTAAAACAAGGTAGATGATATTTTTTATTAGCTACTTGATGTTTACTTAAAAGATGACTTTGTTTTTTGGTTAAAATTGTTTTCTAAACAGTTTAAGTGAATAACTAGAATTGTAAGCCTCTTTAAATATAAAATTCTAGTTGTATTGTATCATACTAACACCATGTGAATATATATATTCTTTAAAATTTTGAGCTTAAGTGTGTATGGTACTTGGATTTGGAAAATTATGTGTCATGATTAGGACAGCTCAAAATACTAAAAAGATGATGCTTTGTGTTTCAAGAGAAATAATTTTTTGTGGTATATTTAATGAAAATGCCTATTACAGTCATTTACATTAGACGGTTTAGATACTTAAAAATAGTATTTGCATATAACAAAATACTACATAAGTTCAAGAATACTGCATGTGCTATGTCTCCTACTAAAGGGATATCTATATATTTCTGTCTTCAATTGATAATAAGTGACAGGCTTTTAGATGAAGAATTATAAGTTTTTTTGGTCACTATTCTGTAGAACCAAAAATATGAAATATACTAAGTGATAAAGTCAGGTAGAGATTAGATATCTTCTTGTCATTGTTATCTTTCAATTATTTTAAGACTCTGAGATTTGGCTATCAGTTTCTAAAAGGCCAATTCTATAATTTCAAGCTATTTGCAATTAGCTTAGGCAACTAGCCTATGGAGTTTTGGAACCCAAAATATTTTCTGTAATATCTCTTGATTTTAAGGGTAAGAAGTAGAAACTCCGAAATGACTTCAAACACAGGGATTTTGTTGTCTAGGGACATTTTATTGCATGTTGTAGAAATACGAATGCATCAGCTTTCTTTTCCATATTTCCTTTGTAGTTTGGTATTTTAAAAATGGCTTATGTGAATGTTATTGAACCTGTCTACCAGAATATTAAAATATATAAACTGCATATATCTTTCAACTCTGATTTCTATAGAAATGTGAGAACAAATTTTTGAAGGTAAATTATTCTCTCAAAATTCAAATATAAATTTTATTCATATCTAATTTAAATCATAGAATTTATCCTTTAAGTCAATAAAATACTGTTGTAGACAAGAATGGAAATATTTCAACAGTCGAGTGCCTATCAGTACATGAGTGGATTAATAAAATGTGGTATATTAATATCCTGGAGCACTACTCAACCATAAAAACAATAATACTTTTTGTTTTTTCTCTTTGAGTCTCACTTTGTCACCCTTGTCATAGCTTATAGCAACCTCAAACTTTTGGGCTCGAGTGATCCTTTTGCCTCAGCTTCCCAAGTAGCTGGGACTACAAGCACCCACCACAATGCCCAGCTATTTTTAGAGACTGGGTCTTGCTCTTGATCAGGCTGGTGTGGAACTCCTGAGCTCAGGCAATCCACCTGCCTTGGCCTCCCAGAGTGTTGGGATTGCAGGTGTGAGCCACTGTGCCCAGTCAATGATACCTCTTGTATTAACCTTCATAGAACTGAAGACCATTTTCCTAATTGAAATATCACAAGAATGGGAAAACAAACACCACATATTCACTATTAAATTAGAACTAATTGGTAAAGACTTTTGTGCACATTTAGGAACTGCATGCTTTGGAAGTCAAGCCATTGTGGAGGAGGAGGGGAAGAGTAAACTCACACCTAACTGGTACAGTGCACGCTATCTGGGTGTTGGGCATACTGACAACTTTGACTCTAACTGCACAAAGGCAATTTGTGTAACCAAAATGTTTGTACCCCCACAATATTCTGAAATTAAAAAAACATGTGCGTGAAATAAAAAGGGGAACATTTCAGCTACTTCATGGATTGGGATTTTTTGGAGGCATAGTTTGATGATTAAAGAATTCTAAGTGTTGGGCCACTGCTGCTTTCTAACGTGCATTGAGACTATTTGGTGAATGTTGTAGAAAGTACCCCATTGTTTGGCTATAAAAAGAAACATTGTTCTTTTTAAGGGTATGTGAGTGGGACAAGAAACCAGCTATTTATGGTTGAAACAACTTCATTTCACTTAGTGATAGTCTCTTTCAAAGGCAGTGATATAGAAAAGGGTATAAAATACTGTGGACTTGTGTGCTATTTACTTAAAATTTTAAATTAAAAAATGCTGTAGTTTGAAAAATATTTTTAAGCACTATTAAAATCAAGTTGAATTACACTGTTTCTTGGAAAGCTGAACTGAAAACAAGGTAGTAAATAATGTCCAGGTAGCTAAAGGAGGTATCACAAAGTTCAAGTGTTTTTTCTTCTTTTTTTTATAAATTTTTATTAAATCATAATTGTGTACATTGGTGCAATCATGGGGCACAATGTGCTGACTTTATATACAATCTGAAATATTTTCATTGAACTATTTAACATCAAGTATTTTTTCTTAAAGGGCACTAACAGATTTTTTGTTTAAACCCTATCAATTTTATTTAGCATTTAATCCTAACATGTAGCTAGTTTTACAACTATTAAAACTAAAGGCAAATGTTAGAAAGTGAACAGAGTAAAAAGCCAACGTCTTTTATGAGTATAGTTTTAAAACTATAAAATAAAATTACTCGGTGGCTAAGTAAGATTATTTCAGGAATTCAAGTATGGCTTAGTTCGTAGAAAACTATTCATATAGCAGTGATTAGTCAAGGGAAAATCGTGCTCAAGTTTACATAGTTTGTAAGTGGCAGTACCAGTTGTCAAAGTCGGTTTCGCAGTATACGGTCACTATCCATCCCTGAGAAGTGACTGTCATTTCCTCTTACCAATTAAAAGGCTTATTTTTGGCTTGTCTGAGATTACTTCCTCGCTGTTTCTTCCAGTTTTGTCGAATCTCATCTCATCTCTTGCTGAAGTGACCCAAGGCAAGGAGTTTACAATCTTCTGAGGCAATTTAGGTCCACAGCAAGTGATCAGGGAACGTTCTAATGGTGAATTAGACAACCTCCTCAAGGTCAGCCACTGTGCTAGTATCTAAGGAGAGAAAGGCCAGAAAGAGAGAGTTCCTGCCTGGCAAATTCCTGGTCTCTCAGTACTTTCAATACTGGTCGTAAACTACATTGGAGAGGATATACTTCTACCCCCCACTTTTTTTTTTCTTGAGAGAGTCTTACTTTGTCACCCTCTATAAAGTGTCATGACATCATAGCTCATAGCAACCTCAAACTCAAGTGGCTCTCTTGGCTCAGCCTCCTGAGTAGCTGGAACTACAGGCATCCACCACAGTGCCTGGCTAGAGATGGGGTCTCGCTCTGACTCAAGCTGGTCTTGAACGCCTGAGCCTAAGCAATTTACCCACCTCATCCTCCCAGAGTGCTAGGATTACAGACGTGAGCCACCGTGCCTGGCCATTCTTTTTAATTTTTTTTATGGCCATTTTTGTTCTAATATATTAGAGAATAGTATTGATCACTTTATGGGTTTGACATGCTGCTTAAAATAAAGACGATTAAAATATATAAATAAATATATCATAGTACGTCAATATAGCAAAACCTTAAAAGGAAACAAAGATTGGAAAAGATCGTATGGTATAATAAGCCAGCTCAGACAGTGACAACATTATTCTTTACGGAACTGAGGTGTTTGTCCTCATCGCTGGTGGTCTATAATTATACATATATAAAATTCTGTTCTCTAGAGAGACAAAGTCTGCTCCTTCTGCCACTGAATGGCTCTTCTCAAAACATGATAGAAAATTAAAAAGGTGCCTAGAAACGAGAATGTTGAGTAAATGATTAAACAATATGTTTATTAAGCCCAGGAAACATCATAGGGAATGATGAAATATTAGCTGTTTTATCATTGAAAGCAGGTGTGAGTTAAAAATACCTGCCATCATCGTTCCCATATAACCTGATGAAAGTTCTAATTCTATCACATGAGAAATAACAACACACATTTCAAAGGAGTATCTTGGCAGTATCTTTGTTCCTTTTCCTCCTTTTTCTGGTAGGTAAGCTATAGAACAATCCCTAAGAGAATCAAAGGAAAACATTTACAACCAATGAAAAGGCTTAGAAATTTTCTGGTTTTAAAAGTTAATGTGTACACACCTATTAAAACAGTGCTATAGCTTGTAGAAAATAATAGCGCTAGAAGGAAAACAAAGTAATTAGGCATTACCTAATATGATGAACAAAGCAGCATCCCCCACATCAGTACTATCAGTCAGTGGACTGAATGCTCCACATAAAAGACATAGGCTGGCTGAGTGTATTAAAAAAACACAACTCAGGCTCGGTCCCTTTGGCTCAACGGGCTAAGGCGCTAGCCACATACACCTGAGCTGGCGGGTTTGAATCTAGCCTGGGCCCACCAAACAACAATGATGGCTGCAACCAAAAAATAGCCAGGCATTGTGGCGGGCGCCTGTAATCCCAGCTACTTGGGAGGCAGAGGCAGGAGAATTGCTTGAGCCCAGGAGTTTGAGGTTGCTGTGAGCCATGGCATTCTACGCAGGGCGACAACTTGAGGCTGTGTCTCAAAAAACAACAGCAACAGCAAAAAAACACAACTCAAGTCTCCAGGAAACCCATCTAACCCACAAGGACTTTCACAGCCTCAAGGTGAAGGGATGCAAAAAACCACTTCACACAATGGAAATCAAAAGACAGTAGTCATTGCAGGTCTTCTGTCAGATAAAATTAACTTTAAATCAACAATGGTAAATGCAAAAATGGTCATTATATAATGGTAAAGGGAGCAATTCAACAAGAAGACATTTTATCTTGAATATATGCATCTAATGCAGGAGCTCCAAGATTCACAAAGCAAACTAGATCTACTAGATCTAAGCAAAAAGATAAATAGTAATATCTTAATTTTTGATGGCTTCAATACCACAGTGACAGAGCAGGACAGATCCTTGAAGCAGGAAATAAACCCTGGATGTAAAACTGGACTCTAGAACAAACAGAATTAACAGACGTTTATTTATACAACACACTACCCCCAAACTACTGAATATACATTCTTCTAATCAGCACATGTGAAAGGTTTTCTACTAGATTGATCATATCTTAGGCCACCAAACATCTCTCAACAAATTCAAAAAAATTGAAACCATATCATTTATTTTCTTGGATCCTAGTGGAATCAAACTAAAAATTAATTCCAAGGAATATACTCAAGTCTACACAAAGTCATGGAAATTAACCTGCTACTGAATGATTATTAGGTCAGTGATAAAATTAACATGGACATCAAAAGATTCCTTGAACTGAATGACAAAGGGGGACACAAGCTGTCAAAATCTATGGGATTCAGCAGAAGCAGTCCTAAGTAGGAAGTTCAAAGCCATAAATGCTTGCATCCAAAAGATGGACCACAAATTAATAACCTAATGTCACATCATAAGGAACTAAAAAAGGAAGAGCAAAGCAAACCCTAATCCAATAGCAGAAAAGAAATGACAAAGCTCAGAGCTGAACTAAATGAAATGGAATCCAGGAAACAATACAAAATATCAAAGAAACAAAAAGTTCTTTGAAAAGATAAGACTAACAGACCTCTTACTAGATTAACCAGGAATAGAAAGGACGAATAAGGTTAATCAGAAATGAAAAGGGAGGCTCGGCGCCTGTGGCTCAATGGGCTAAGGCACCAGCCACGTACAACCTGAGCTGAGGGGTTCAAATCCAGCCCGGGCCCACCAAACAACAATGACGGCTGCAACCAAAAAAACATGGCCGGGCGTTGTGGCGGGCGCCTGTAGTCCCAGCTACTTGGGAGGTGGAGGCAGGAGACTCGCTTGAGCCCAGGAATTGGAGGTTGCTGTGAGCTGTGATGCCACGGCACTCTCTCCAGGGTGACAGCTTGAGGCTCTGTCTCAAAAAAAAGAAAAACAAAAACAAAAAATTCTTCTTGGGATTGTAACTTAAAATAAAGAATTCAGATGTGCTGGCATCAGGGATTCCGAAGCTTTTGGAGGCAGAAGTCTCTCAATATTCAGAGACATAGTGTGGGCTGTAAGGGTAACTGATAATACTAAATGGTGACCAAATTTCACACACAAAATTTATAAATGAATTTTAAATAAATTAATTTTATTTAATTTATTAATTTTATTTAAATAAATTAATTTTCAGATTTAGTACTACAGAACTTGCCCAGATAAATGGATCCAGAGGATGTGCTTATTTTCAAAAAGGAAATATTTATATTTCTCGCTGTGGTGCTGAAATTTCTTGGATTTGTGAGAAGACAGCTGCTCTAGTGAAGATTGAGGATTTGGACTAATATGCTTCTTCCAAACTCATCAAGAAGTAAGGGACTTGTGACTAAGACCATGTAAGGAAGGAAGAAACTACAGGGACAAAAACAGCTTAAAAAATGACTGTATTTAAACCATCAGGCAAAGGAACATGCTTCACAGAACTTTCTCCTTTTTATTGTCTGATTATGTTCTTATTCATAAGACTTAAAATTATTCCCAGGAACCTAGGGGAGTAGCTACTCTATGGCCCTCTTATTTCTGTCTCAGAATCATTTTCTAAGTTATTGTCTTTCCGAAATAAAAAGTCATTTTCTTGCTTTATTGTTACATATTCTCATGTGCACTGGGGTGATACTAAACTATTTAAAAACCAGAACTGATACTGGCCACAGCACTAGAACAAAGTCCAAAAAATCTTCTTGTGGTAGTGGTTTTCTCCTGTGGAATCTGGGGGGTTCCCAGAGTAGAGCACAGCTGGGGCAATAGCACTGTACCAAATAATTTGGAGATATTTATTATTTTAGCAAATGTTTGTCCATACCAACATATATCAGCTAAGTACCAGCCTGCATGTGCAAAATAACTCTTCTTCCCTCACTTCTCTGTAAAAATAGATTTTATATTAATTTTTAAAATTTAGAGAATTTGTCATCTTGGTGAAGTAGTATAAGCATTTAATATTCACATTTTTATCATTTATTTAAATTAATAATGTTCAGGTTATTGATTTTTGTAATTTGGATGTTAATATTATCAGCAAAGTTTATTGTTTTACAATTGATATTTTATTTTTTTCAGAAAAGTCCTAATAAATTGTTTGAAGATGTTAAGAGATAAGAACTATTATCTTTCATTCCTTGAAATTTTCCCAAAACACAGTTTGTCAGTTTGTCTGCACACTAGATGCTAAACATTGTAAGTCTAGGGCTCAAGAGTTTTTCTGGAACAAAATTGCTGATTTCAGAATGTTGGTAAAGAATCTAGTTTTCATTTTCTTTTTATGTAATCACATAGTTATGTGAAAGAATTTTATTTATTTTTTTATTTTATTTATTTATTTTTTAGAGAATCATATGGTCTTTATTTTTTAGTTTGTTTATGTGCTGAATTACATTTATAGATTTATGTATATTGAACCAGCCTTGAGAGCCTGGGATAAAGCCCACTTGGTCATGGTGTATAATTTGTTTGATGTGTTGTTGGAGTCTGTTTGTTAGGATCTTGTTAAATATTTTTGCATCAATATTCAATAGTGATATTGGTCTATAGTTTTCTTTTCTTTTTTTTTTTAATGAAAATAAACGTGGTAATTTATTTTTATTATTATCAATTATTAAAATGATTAAAACAGAATAACATGAAACATTACTGCTAACAATAAAATAAATGGAACTTGGCTATAAAAAAGTAGAAATAGGAAGAGGAGGAGAAGAGAGTCACTGGATATTAGTAACTAAAATACTACACAAACATAAAAGAGAAGAACAGTATCAGAAGGGTATGATCAGGGTTAAAACTAATCCAGAGGAGGGTTGAGATATGGATTTCTTAGATTGTATTAATTATTTGTGTTAAACCATTCAAAGAATAGAAATAGGTAAAATATAGAAACTTCATAGGAATTTTAATGAAAAAATTTATCAATAATTAAGCAAGCAAGCACTAAAGCAGAAAAGAGACAGATTACACTTGTTTGACGTAGGGTACTTGCCACATCTGATATTAATTACCATAAACCATAGTCATTATAATAGTAAAGTAGAGTGAAATCATGCAAGGATAGAAAAGTAAGACCAATGGAATGGTAGCGAGTCCTGAAAAAGATCTCTGCTTTTTTCTTAACTTCTTCTTTCACTTCAATTCATTTAACAAATACAGATTTATTGAGCACATAGTGAACGTCGGGCCCCGACACAGAAGCCAGGGGTACAATGATGTATAGTTCTTATGTTTTTAACGTAATAATTATACATGTGATGAGGTTACAAAAAAGGAAAATAAGAGCCACTCTGGGAAGACTTACAAGGGGAATCTACCCAAGGTGTAGTGAGGAAGCCCTGTCTGTGTTGGTGACTGAGGAAAGATGACTAGAAGCTACTCGGACCAGGAAGCAGGAAGGAATGTTGCTTTAGACGGAAACAAGTTTTCAGGAAAATGCAAGATTCATTCATGGAACTAACTGAAATCTAGTTTGGCTGGAGAGAAAAATAAGGAGGACATTGGCCTCTTATAATTAATCTGCCTTGCTTTCTAAGGAGGCCCCTTCCATGTTCACATTCCCTGTTTCTCACAAAACAAGGGGCACATCTCCATGTATCCTGAATCCTAAAATAATACCTTATCCCAGGGGTGTAAAATTGTACTGGAGGTAAAACAAAGGAAATTTGAAATACTGACATAGGTGGTGAGCGACGAATGGGCAAATAAAGGGTAATGAATGACTACTTTTGTACATCGGATGTTCTAAGTTTTTTTTTTTTTTTTAATTGGAGAATCAATCAGCTTGTGAGCGGGTAGATAATTACAAATAATCTTTGATAAGTCGCCACCATCTGACTTTCGGCAAAGAACTTGAAAGTAGTTCAAATAATTTTCTATAACATATCCTTCCATTTCCATCTCTTACATATGTAAATGACTTTTTAGGGCTTACATCTGTAAAAATGAATATAAAAGTAGTACTGATGATGTCTTTCGCAATGAGTAATTTTCATGAAAAGCTACATGAACTAATTAGAAAGAAATTCTGCTCGTCTCATTAAAAGTTGTATTTCCAATGAAAGTTCACCTTTGTATGTGATCCTAAAAGTTTACAATACATTCAAGGCAACACATTTAGTATAGAAGACATTTTAACGTTGATAGCCTTAAATCACACATAAAACTAACAGCATTGTGATAGAATGCTCCACAAAAGATTTCTAAGCATTAACTTGAGAAATAGAAATGCGAAGAAAAAAGAGAATATTATACAATTTCTTACTGTTTAAGAAAAGTTTGTCCATGCATTTTTATACTTTTATAAATAAAATACACGCACATTGAAATGTACAAATCTAGCTGGATACACTCATGTAAACCACACCTCTATCCCAAAAAGTTTCCTTAAGTCCCTTTATATTTAATAATCTCCATCACCATAAAGATAGCTACTAATTTCTGTCACCACAGATGAACCCTCCTGTTCTAGAAATTCATATAAATGAAATTATAAAGTATGTCTTTTAAGTAAATTATGCCACCCTTGGTGTCCAGCTTCTTTTCCTTAAAGAAGAAATAAATGACTTAAATCTGAAAGTCATCTATTGGTAAATACTGTTGCAGAGCAGAATCCCATTACATGAATATACTCACTTTGTTTATCCAATCTCCTGATGATAGACATTTGAGTAGTTTTGAGTTTTTACTATTATAAATGAAGACATTCACATACAAGTGTTTGTATGGGTGTATGTTTTTATTTCTCTCATGAGCAAATAGCTAGAAGTAGACTTGTTAGGTTGTGGAGGAGCTATAGGTCCAGGTTTATAAGAAACTGTAAAACTTTTTCCTCAAAGTAGCTACACCGATTTACATTCCCATCACAATGGGCAAGAGTCCTGAGGAAATGATAAATAAATTTATGAGAAACCATTGTTTTGTACCAAGCTTCTGTACTAGACCCCAAAAGACTAAACCAAAATAATCACTTACTTCATTTGGTAGTATCGGTATTTTTAATTTTACAAATTGCATTTTTCAAATAATTTATTGATTTCATCCAAAGTTATTGAATTTATTGCAATAAAGTTGTTCATAGTATCTCCGTATTATCCTTTTGATATCTGTACAATCTTGGTGATAGCTTCTCTTATTCCTAATATTGATAAATTGTGTTTTCTCATTCTTTGTCAGTCTTGCTATGTTTTTTAGTAATAGATTTTTTTTTATTAACAGGTAAAACTAAAAGGTTTGTTTTACTGTTTAAACAAATTGAATCTTAACTTCGTTAATAATAACCATTTCTTATGTGCATTTCAATTTACTTGTACTTTTATCTTTGTTATTACCTTTCTTCTGGTTTTGGTTTTCATTTGCTCACGTTTTTTCTCACTATTTAATGTGGATACTTTAAATAGAGATTAAATGTAGATCCTTGATTTTGTCTTTCCTCATTTCTGTTGAAAGAAAAATTTCAACAAGTTGAGTTCAAAGATATCACTGGCGTTTATTAGTAGCTTGCGAATCAGGCAGAGCACATCTATAAAAAATTGGAAAAGTGCTCTGTGCGGTATGGCAGAACCATCAGTTTTTATAAGGTAGTTTGAGCAGGAGGAAGGAAACAGAAAATCTCAAAAGCAGACTGGTTGCCATCAGGTTATTTTCCTTGCAAAGGCTGAAGCAGAGGGGACTTCATTATCACGCCAGCCCATGTTGACTGGGCCCTTTCCAATGATTGCTGCAAAAAACTGTCTTTAGGAAAAATTGGTTTGTTTGGGGATTTTGCTACTTTTTTAAAGTTTCAGTTTGGTTATATGGCACCTAGAATGAGTGACTATTTTGGTTTAGTCTTTTGGGGTCTAGTACAGGAGCTTGGTACAAAACAATGGTCTCTCATAAATTTATTTAACATTTCCTAAACAGGCAATTAAACTCGTAAATTCCTCTCTACACTCTATTTTAACGGCTTTTCACAAATCTTGTAATTTCATTGTCATTCAGTTCCAAATATTTTCTAGTACCTCTTGTAATTTTCTTTTGGACTCATTTAGAAGTCCATTACTTAATTGAAAAATAGCTGGGGCTTTTCTAGAATTCTTATTTTTTAAAATAATATCACATTTAATTCTATGTGATCACAGAACATAACACATAATATATCAATCTTTAAAATTTGTTTATATTTTTATGGTCCAGTAAATGGTCTATCTTGGTGAATGCTCCCTTTTGTACTGGTGTTTTCCAAACCTTTTGAATCATTACTAATTTTTTTTCTCACAAATCTCTGAGAGAGGGTTATTAAAATCTTCAAGAATGATTATGGATTTATCTATTTTTCCTTTTAAATTTATGTATATTCCATGTACTTTGCGATGTTATTATTAAGGGAATGCACATTTATAATTGCTATGCATTTCTGATGAGCCCTTTTATCATCGAGCAATGTCCTTTATTGTTTCTGGTGATGCTTCCTTAAAGTCTATCTCTTAGGATATTAATATAGCTCGTTTGGGTTTCCAGTGCTTATTGTTTTCATACTATATATTTTTCCATTTCTACTTTCAATCTGTTTATGTCTTTGTATTTAAAGCATGTCTCTTACAGATATCACATAATTTGTCTTGTTTTCTTACCCAGCCTGACATTCTCTGCCTTTTGAGTTTTTGGTCCAGTTATATTTATTATAATTATTGATGTGATTGAACTTAGGCCTACCATTTTGCCATCTTTTCTTTGCTATGTCTTCTGTTTTCTTTTAGATTAAATGAATTTTTTAAAGATTCCATTGTAATGCATCTACTAGATTTTGTTCTTTACCTTTTTGCATTATTTTTGGAGACTGCCATAGAGCTTACATTATACATCTTATCAAAATCTATTTACTATTGCAATAATTCATATGAAACGGAATTTTCAACATTCCACTTATACCTTCCATTCTTTTTATACCATTATCATGTATATTATATCTATATTTTTATTTGCGCAGCAACTCTTTCTATAATTTTTGCTTTAATGAATTATTATTATTATTATTTACTTGCTGTTAAGTTTAAAAACCATAACTGCCTTGGGATCAATGTAGGTACTTTCTTTTCAGTCCATGATTGGTAGGATCAATTTTCTATTTGGATATTGGTCTGGCGTCCCATTTGCACATCGGTACCCACTCTTCTTTGTCCTTTAGATTTGTAAACCTGGGGCTTCCTCAAACACTGTGTTGTTAAAGAGATCAGTTTCTGCTTCAATAAAATAAAATAAAATAAACAATAAAATAAAAATCATATGTTTTTAAATAAGTGTAGAGGAAAAAATAAATGCAGACTTTCATATTTATTCAAATATATACTATTGCCTGTGCTCTTTACTTCTTTCTGTATGTTTCGTCACCATCTGGTGTCACTTCCCTTCAGCCTGAAGAACTTCATTTATCAATTCTTCTAATGCAATTCTGCTTGTGAAAAATTCTGTGTTGATCTGAAAATGTCTTTATTTGACCATCAGTTTTGAAACATAGTTTCATTGAATATAAAACTCTAGATTGACAGAGATTTTTGGACTACTTGAAATATATCACATCTATTGTCTTCTGGCCTCTAGTGTTTTGCTTCAACAAGAAGTTGGCTGTCATTTGTATTATTGTGGCCCTATATGTGACCTGCCATTATATGCAGACTGCTTTTAGTCCCAGGAGGTTGACTTGTTTAGACACTATTTTTCTTGTTCTCCTATGTCCTATTGGGTTCAGCCAATGTGGAGATCTGGCAGGAGATCAGAGGGAAGGAAGAGCATGAAGTCAGACTATTTATTTACCACTCCAGCTTTCTCCATATAGTGTTTTTCTTAGACTGGCTGCCTCCCTTTGTTGAAGACTGCAGCCCATTTCAAGGAAACTTTATGTGACTCTCTTACCAAGATTCTGGTAAACTGTTTCTCCACTTTACCCCTTCAGGCCTAAGGGTGGTAATGGCCCACACACATCTTCCCAGTTTCCCTATATTAGCACACAGCTTTATGAACTAGACCCTTTGTGAAGTCCTCCCCAAACTACCCTAATTTGTACCATCTCTTTCTTTCAAGGAGGCTTACAGTTCAGGTAATTTAGAATTTGAAGTAAGCTCTGAGGGCTCCAGAAACCCTGAGTTAGTTTATTAGGTTTGGCCTCATGAGAGAGGCCTGGAATATTTTCCTAAAAGAAACAAAATTCAAACTGAGTCCTGAAGCTTTCCCTAGCTTCTGGGGAAAAGCAGGGGAGAGGCCCAAGGAGGCTTGGTGCTCTAAGCACTGCCCTCCGTGCAGACTGATGTGGAGTGAGTGTGAGCCTGAGAGGGCCTAGGAGCTGAGCATAAAGAGGTAAAGGGTCTGATCATGTAGGGCCTCTTGGCCTATGGCCGGGAGTTGTAACTTGAAACCCTAAGAGAGTGATACCTAACTCTTGGTTTCGAAATGTACTGTAATTGATAACGTCTCCAGAAAGCCTGGGAACTTGTGTAACTTAACAGTAGAGAAATCATACAAATCCTGTCTTCTTAGAAAAATCCTAAGGATTTATGAATGACCCTTTAACACAGCAGCAATAAGATGCTCAAAAGTAATTAAAGCCCCAGGAGATCACACGGCCCCTGTGTCTTTTTACCCTCTTCTCCTACCCTGGTTTAATAGACACTCCATGAGGACAGCCCTTTCCTTCTAAGATTTGTGGTGACATCTCTTTCCCGGGCCCTTGATATATGCTTCATCCCTTGGTGTTTATGATGCAAAATTCTTTCTACATCACCATGAGAGGATAAAGACTTCTTGAATTATCTTCTCAATTTTCCTTCCATTTAATATAAAACCAACGCCGGCATCCAATTGTTTTGGCAGTTAGGTGGCTTTACACACAGATCTAAGCATCTCAGAGTGAGAGGGAATGATGCCCCCCTCCTTCTCCGACCCCACCTAGCAGAGAGACCCTGGGGCCCAACACACCAGTAAAATGTAGTCCTAAGAATATCAAGTTTGGGCCTGTCATGTTATCAGATCATCGAGTGAGTAAGACGGAGGCAGAAGGTGAGGGGACCAGGGGCAGAGTTGGGAAGAAGGGTCTGTAGAAAGGACAGGAGGCCAGTCCAGGGATTGGGAAAACTTTATTAGCAGAAAAAGGAGAGAGAAAGAGCAGAGTGGAGTCTGACCAGGAGCCAACTCAGCTTTCAAGTTTCGAGGGACTTTTATTGTCCCTTATCAGTAGGGGTGACTGTGGGAGTGGGGGTTCCCAGAGGTGGTCATCCCTTCTGCAGAGAAACTAATTTTTGCACTCAGAGCAAATCTAGGAGTTGCTCCTTTAATTGGCTGCCGGCTGGGGCCAGAATAAAAGTTACTATTCTGAGGTTTCCCAGGAATACCGGCCTTGACGTATTCCAGGGGGAGGGTTAAGGGGTTTACTGTGATCATGCAGTCTGGTTTCCGGTCTGCTCCTTCCCACCAGCTATCTCCAAAAATGGCTCCACTCCTGTCAGGGCCATCAGAATCTCTTTGCCACAGAAGGAGAATGTCCCTACCCACACTCTGTAGCCAAAAGTATAAGCCTTCTGGGTTAATTAGAATGTTGGACTGGAACCCTCTGTGTTTCTTCTGTCCCTGGCATTGTGCTTCCCAGATTTATTTCCCCAGTAGGTAGTTCATAAATTGTTGCTCCCATTTTTGTCACTTAGAAAGACAGAGCATGTGTAACTGATAAAGAAGATTCAAGAGGATGAACAGCGTAATAATTTGGGGAGCCGGATTTGGCAGAGGCTAGAGCCCCTTCCAAGGTGGTGCTTAAATCAGCATTGATGATTTTTAATTCACTTCTCTAGAGTAAAAGTTTCCCTTCAATTTATTTTGTACACATACACATACAGTTTTCTTCATTGGGAAAACATTTGTAATATACGTTTGCAAGTTTTTTTGATTTCTTGACCTCAATCACCTGCTTGTCAGTGGTTCAAGCTAAGCTAGAAGGCACTTTGAATTAAACTGCGATCACTGAAGCTAAATCTCTGTGATTGGCATAACTGTTAGGGAAAAACAAAAGCCATTTCTTATAAAAGGTAAGTACCGACCTGTGAACAGGGTTGATGGGGCCTGCAGAAATCACTTTTCACTCTATTTGGGGTTACTCTCAGATTCATAGGCTGCAGGAAAACAAATGATTCGTCAAAGCTCAAAGGAAATGGATAGGGAAAAGTTTAGAGGGAGAAAACGGATTTCTTTTACAGCCAATGTCTTTGAAAACAGATGTTTTCCCAGAAAATAGATACAATGGCAATAAAATGCAACATGGGTTCATTCACCCTTCACCCCATCATCCTGTATGGGTTTTGTCTCCACAGATATCATTTCCTTTTCATCCAAATTCTGCCACATCTGTAGTTTTCACCTCCCTTCCCCACCCTTGCCGTGATATTTCTGGGCAAACTAAGCCAAATATTTTCAACCCGAAAGCATCTTGGTTAAAAAAATAAAAACACCAAAATTCATAAAAAAGAAATTCTGTCACTTCCCCAGTGGCAGTTTGTTTGGCTCCTTGTTTCATGACACGTAAGCAGAAGCCCAGCCTGTGGGTAATTTAACACTGCCACGCTCAACCTCTTTCCCCGTCACCCTGAAATGCCTGTGTCACAGACGTTGCTAACAAGTGTGGCAAGTGAAGGAAAGTTGTGGAAACAATTTAAACATAATCCACAAGTGGGTCAGAAGAGAAGAAACCAGACTGTGGTCCTGTGACATGTTCTGTGGCTCCCTGATCGTCAGAGTGCATTTTGTTTTCTAGCTTGGGCTCCTGGAAGGGCTTTGTTGTGGGACCCTGGCAGTGTCTGGGAGAAGGAGTGGCCTTATTTCACAAAAAAAGGAAGCTGATGCCCTGTGAGGAGGCTGAGCCATTGCTCGGTGCCAATTCTGGGGGCACAACTGGCCTGAGATTCCAAGTCCCCTAACTCTTAAGCCAGCTCTGTTTCCCGCACACCATTATGAAGTTGTGTCTGTCTCTCCAAGGCTCAATTTCTACATCACTGAGAGGAAATATTCATAACAATCAGAGCTTTGCCCACCACATGGAGTCTCAGAGGCATCAGAGGAGATGAGATGGGAGAGAGCCCTGGATGCTAATGAAGCCACACGTGAGGGTGCAAGAGGTAATGCGACCTGGAAGGGAGTCCCCACGGATGCCACATCAAAGGCCCGCACTTCCTGAGCCATTGTTTGTGTGATTATGGATGAGTTCCCGTGGAGGTCACCCAGGCCCGGGCCTGACAGCTCTGACGCATGGTGCTCAGGGATGGGGATGGAGTGTTCTGGCAGTGGCAAGAGGAAAAGCCTTGTTTATTCCCAGGGAACTTGGTCACCAGGCATGGGGCCAAGACAGCTGGGCACCTTTGTGGGGCAGGGAGGTGGCACCCAGAAGAGGACTGCAGAGGGCAGCAGCTCAGGAAGGATTCCCAGCCCAGTCCTTCCCGGTCCCACATCACCACTGTGCCTTACCTCATCTTCCTTGAAGTGGGCCTGCAATGCAGAAAGAGTTTGTATTCACCTGGGTGGGTTTGGAGGACATTCTAAGTAAAGCATCTCAAGAACGGAAAAGGAAGCATCCCATGGACTCAGTACTGATCTGAAAATAGCAGACCGACAACTACAGGCCCACATGAGAGAAAAACTAAAGCAATTAAATTCAAGAATGGGGGAAGGGGCTCCATCAGCTCCCACCTGTCGGATATAATGTAGGGGTATATGGCACGCTGCCTGGGTGAAAGACTCAGCTACAACTCAGTCTTTGTACGTGACCTTACAAGTGCAAATACTGTAACCTGATCATATGTACCCTCATATTAACCCATAACAAAACAAACAAACAAAAGAGCATGGAATGCTGGAGGCAGAGAGAGAGGCAATAAGACTATGGGCCAAGGCACAGCAAGGGTTGCCTTTAAACACAGCAGCTGGAAGAGACAGGGAAGGGAGGATGTCTCTACAGGTTTCAGAGCAGCGTGGCCCTGCTGATACCTTGAGTTCGGGTTTCTAGCCTCCAGAACTATAAAAGAATAAACTTGTTATACAACAGCTGTAGGAAACCACTAATAATAGTTTTGTAAACTTACTGTTTCCAGAGACAGAGCTGAACAAGTGTCAGCAGCAGCCTCCAGAGTCGCAGCCTCCACTGGGGAAGCACATGCCACCCTTGCTGGGGACAGCGGGCAGTGTGCAGGCCAGACCAGGGATCACTGGACACTCCCTGCTCCCTCCTGACTTCGGAGCACAGCATCTCATCAGACCCTGGATGCCAGGTGGGGCGTGTGCTGAACAAGACCATGGACAAAGTTTTCGCCTTTGGTGAGAGCAGGAAGAAGCCTGAAGAACAAGTCCTGGTGGTGCACGATCAGCATCTCAATCGTCCTGGTTGAAACCTTGGTCATGAGCAGTCGGCTCTGCTCGGCAGTGTGAGTTCTTGCCCACTGCGGAGTGCTTACCAGCTACTCTGTATCTTAGGTACAGTCTAAGATCCTCAGCCTGGCCCTAGAGGCTCCCTCAGGTCAGGGCCCTGCCTGTCTCTCCGGGAGCTTCTCTCACTCCCCTCACAGCTTCACTCCAGCCCCCTGGTCCCTCTAAGTTGCCCCCTGTGCACAGGCTGGTCCTTCTGCCTGAAGAGACCTTTCTCTTCCTCTTTGCTTGGGGAATCCCACCTCCCCAGACCTCAGTCCCCACAGACGGGTGCTTCAGCTGCACCCAGGAATTCCCATCCCAGGCATCTTTCCACATGCTGTTAATTAAGGATGCGTCCCCTGCTGGCCCGTAGGCTGCTGAGAGCCAAAACCCAGTCTGACTCAAGGAGAGACGCCAACTCCAGCCTCAGCCCACAGAGACTGCTGCCACTCCCAAGATGTGAAGGTCATGATTTCATGATATGCCTGCCGCCTCTGCAGCAGAAAGAAACTACTGGATGTTCTGAGTTTGTCCCTAGTCCCTGTGTCATTTATAAAATTGGAGAAACTGCCTGTTGCTGAGGACTCCTAGGATTCAGTCTGGCTATCCTGGGGGAGCTATGTCACTCAGGGTCACTTAGGGCTACTCAGGGACACTCAGTATGTACCAAGCTGGCTTCACAGCCTCCAGGCCCATCAGATGGACAATGTCCCTCCATGAGAGGTGTCACACTAGAGTGGAGTCCTGGTTTGCTCAGGCTGTCTCACTTTTTGTCATTTGCCTTACTACTTCACCTTTGGATAATCAAAGGACATCATGAATGTGAACATGTATTGAAACTCTCAAGACCTTTTTTTGGAGACAGAGTCTCACTCTGTTGCCCAGGCTAAAGCACAGTGGTGTCATCATCGCTCACAGCAACCTCACACTCCTGGGCTCAAGCAATCTTCCTGTCTCGGCCTCCTGGCGAGCTAGTACCACAGGTGCCCACCACCACATCCAGCTCCTTTTTGTGTTTTTTTGTAGAGATGGGATCTCGATCTCGCTCAAGCCAGTCTCAAACTCCTGATCGCAAACCATCTTCCCGCCTCGGCCTCCTAGCGTGCTAGGATTACAGGCATGAGCCACCATGCCTAGCTTGAAACTCTGAAGTCCATTAAGAATAATAATTATTTCATGAGATTATATCATCATCTTCTGTTTTACATATGTGGATCTGAAATCACTGAGTAGAGGGGCTTTGATTTTTCTTCTTTCACAGGTAAAAGATGAAACAGCCAAAAAGATGCAGAAGCTAAATAAATAAATAAAGAAGTAATAATGGACCCAGGGGAATGGAAGTATGATGACCATGTGGGATGGATGTTTGTTTATCAGACAACAGGCAGGGGCAGGGTGGAGCTTGGGTGGGGATGGGGTTTTAGGCAGAGGGAATGGAACGTGCAAAGACAAGGAGGGCCAAAGGAGCTTGACCTGGTCAGGAAACAGATGACAACACTCACATACTATGTGTGAGTTCAATGGGTGGCAGCAGAGGCTAAGGGGTGAGGAATGCATGGAAAACCCTGTGTGCTCTTGGAGAGGCAAAGTGATATCTCTTTCCCAGACAGCACTGAGTCTGCTGCTGGGGCAATGCTGGTGCAAAGAAAGGACGGTCGAGGGTAGGGGTTGCAAACTCTGAAACATCTTGGAGGCCAATTGGAAAGGTAAGGCACATGGGAAGTCAGAGTCATGTCAACCAGAAGCATTTCTGTCCTCTCCAAAACTCAAGTGTGCCAGACAGCTCACAATGCTTCTGGAGAAACCAGAAACTCCGAGGTTTTATGTGAAACTGCCATGCTGCAGCCCATATAGCCTATGGCTGGGAGGAGTGAGAGTTCTAAGAAATACCTGTATAGCTCAATAATGGAATACCTGGGTGGAAAGGGCATAGAGAGGGATTTAGCTCTCCTAACAAGCACAAGAGTTCGCGAGATGAGAGCAGTGGTGAATTGGCAGTCTCTACACCTGTGGTGTTGAGAGGCATGAGATCAGTCTTATTTTAGGCTGGAGGAGAAGGCAGTCAGATGAGCATGGGCATTCTATCATGGACTCGCTTACTCTGACTCCTCATCTATCTGCAGGACGCCAGCACGGCATCTCTCTGCTGAAGATTACCAAGCTCTGCTAAAGACTAAGATCTATCTTTCTAAGAAGACAGCTTTACTCTCTCTAAGACTCTCTCTCTCCAGCTAAAGTAGACAGCCCTCAGGCACCTAAGAGAAACTGAACCTGAGCAAGGTAACTTAGCAGTCTGTGTCTGGAGCCTAGTTAAGCTGGGCCCGAGACCTGGCCAGTCTAGGGCCCTGACAAGTGGTGTCAGAAGTGGCATGTGACACTGCCTGATTTGCAAAGCACCAGATGGACCAAATAAAACACTACTGGGGTCTAGGTGTCCCATGAGGTGCTGGACAGTGACTCCCTATAACAGAGGTAATTCCTTCCACAATCCATCCTGAACATCTGGCTGTGCAATGCCACAGCTGTTTGAGTGACCTTCGGGTCCTTCCTGAGTGATCACAAATAAATGGTTATGGTCTGTCCCTGGTGAAAGAGAAGGGGCAGGTCTCTCAAGGGTGGTGAAGTGGTGCAAATGTTTATGTTTCACAAGGATGCAATCAATATAAAGCAGATAAAATGGAACCAGAGAAAGTCAATGAGTGAGGCAGGGATGAAATGTGTCCCTGTGGTCTCTTAAGCAATTAGCTTTGATGCTCCTGATAGCCGCTGAATTCCAAAGGCAATTTCAGGAGCTTTGACTTGAAAGCAGTCTCTGAAGACCTGCTTACAGCAGAGGGGTCCAGTGAAGAGAAAAACCCAGGGTAAGTGGTTGCGGTGATGGGAATGAGAAGAGAGAGTTGTCATTCCCATCCTAAACTATCAGCCTGGGTGTTATATAGAAGTGTGAGTATCGGCTTCTTTTGTGTGGATCCAAGCACTAAACTCAGGGCCAGTAGGTGAAGGCTCTAAGAAGGCAGAGCTTGACCTGAAGAACTTCCTGACAGTCCGGGATGCCTGGAGGGGAAATCAGTTGCTTATGGATGTAGCAAGCACTCCATCAGGAGAAGCATCCAAGCACATGTGAACGGCCACTGTTGGGGGTGATATGGTAGAGAGCACTGTTGTTTTTGGATTTCTGAAGTCCCTTCCATCCTAGAAATTTTGTAACTTGTCCAACCCCTCTTTGTTTGGGGTCTTTTTTTTTTTTTTTTCAAGAAAAGATGCAGAAACTTCAGAATTCTCTTTCTACTCTGGAAATGAGACTCGAGAGTTCCCTGCACAGGAAAATGATGAGCAGAAAGTAATCCAGAACCACAGAACTTTAGAGGCACAGGTACCAGGGAGCAACTGACGGTGGCTTAATTTGTGGCTTCCCAGGAAGAGTTAAAATACAAGCCAGGCTTCTGAGAAAAAGGAAGGGGAGTGGAAAGATAGGCAGACAGGGGAGCCTGTAAGTAATAAGCCAAATGGCTGAGTCACTGAACTAATTTCAAAGTCTGAAGGTAACAGGAAAAAATTAAAAAAGAAAAACAAAAAAGAAAATCTGACAATTGGAAAGTAATGAAGGCTTTGCAAAGACCCCAGGTGGCCAAAACAACAGGAGAAGTCGGGAAAATGTAATTACACGCTGATAAGAGAGTCCTGTGTGGCAGCCAGACCACCCAGCCCCTGGCTCTTCCCTCTCACTTGATTCCTGCCTGGCCAGTGGCAGCCTCCCCCCACCCCCACTCCAGTATACAATTAGAGAGGTAAGGGCTTCACCATGAGCCCAAAGTGGTTTCTTATACGGTCCCCTACGATGGTGTCTGAAAGTCAATCTTTTCCAACACCTCCTCTCGGTAAGAGCAAAAAGAGTTAGAATAGAAGTGAATGCTCGGGAGCCCCTCACCCCTAACACAGAAGGGACCACCCGGCCCATGGACACGTCCTGTGCAGGGTGCCACAGGGAAGAGTGAGGTGAACAAGAGTCTGTTCATTTATTTCTCCTGAATTGAAAGAAAGAGTTCATCGAGCAGGCAGGCACAGTGGCTCAGGTAATTCTAGCGCTCTGGGAGGCTGAGGCGGGAGGATCAGTTGAACTTGGGAGTTCAAGACCAGCCTAAGCAAGAGTGAGACCCAGTCTCTGAAAAAAAAGTCAGCCAGGTGGTGTGGCAGGCGCCTGTAGCCTACTCAGGAGGCTGAGGCAAGAGGATTGCTTGAATTCAAGAGTCTGAGGTTGCTGTGAGCTGTGATGCCATGACACTCTATCCAAGGTGACAGAGTGAGACTCTGTCTCCAAAACAAAAACAGGTTCCTACTGAGAAAGTGAGACTGTGCCTCTGTTCTCGCGAGCATGGTCTCCGAAGATGTGTGTGGACAGGCTCTCAAACTCAGTAACTGGCATCTGAGCACTAGAGATGTTCCCTGTTCCATGTCGATGGGGTGAGGTTTAAGATGTGCTTAAGAACAATGGAAAGCTGTGCTGTGCCCCGCTCACAGACTGATTAAAAGAGTCAGTCATTAAGGGGCCCGCAGCCTTCCCAGCTGACCAGTCCTGCGCATCTGACTTTGAAAGGCAGAGCGAGGCCCCAGGATGTGGACAGGATGACCAATTTTCTGAGCCAGGGCAAGTGGATCTGCAAAGACCTAGAAAGAGCACGTTCATTTAGACTGTAGGTATTTCTTCATACGTTTTCACAGTCAGAAAGTATCCCCTGATGGTCCCTGTGGCAGGCTTTAGGATGTCACTAAACCACCTTTGTTTTCCCTCCAGGCTTTCGCTCCCTGCCTGAAAGGAGAGCCTCACCCCTTCCTCCTCGCACTCACCTCTCCTGGGTGCTTCCAAAGCCTCCTGACCAGCCCCTGCCTCCCCCTCGCCCACCGCTCTGCCCACAGCCCCTCTGCTGGAAGCTGTGACAGACGCTATAAAACACAACGTGATCGTGCTGCCGGGCTGGAGTCCGGGGGCTTTCCCACCGTGTTGAGAGTCAAAGCCATCCTTCTCCGAGTGGCCAAAAGGCCGCCGGCCACCCCTCTCCTCATTCGCTCTGAGGTCCCCGTGCTCACAGCTTGGTGGCACTGCCCTTCTTGCTTCTCTGACCCCTGCCGTGCACACCTGCACTTTTGCGCGTGGCGCCCCTTCCTGAGTAAGGCGGGCTCTCCACAGGCCTGAGTCTTGCCCACCGGGCTCAGCCCGCTCCGCCTCGGAGAGGGCATCCCTGGGCTGCCTGCCAAGGGCCCTGCCCCTCGGGCACCTTCTCCAGGGCACTTGTCTATATCTACCTGTATCTCCATGTTTTCTTTATTGCTTGTTTTTTTGTTTCTAGACTTTTTCTCCCTGCTTGAGTTTAAGCTGGGGCCTCATCAGCCTTGTTCACCACTGCAATCCTGTCCCACAGGATTCTTCCAGACCCTTAGGACTGCTCAGGAAATAGCTGTGGGAAGCAAGGAAGGGAGGGAGGGAGGGAGGGAGGCAGGAAAGAAGGAAAGAAAGAAAGAGAAGGAAGGACGGAAGGAAGCAAGGAGGGAGGGAGAGAGCAGAAGTGGGGAGAGTGGAGTGGATCTACCCATCCTAGTTGGTTTTTAGCCAGAGGAGGGTGACACTCCAAACAAGAGACTTAACTATGGGCATTAAGGCACAAGAACAGCAATGTTTAGGGGCAGGTTAAAAAAGTCGGGGAGTCCCAGGTCTCCCCTTGCAGGCAGCTGTGTGTGTTGCCTAGGGGTGGGAAGAAAGAAGCTGGGGAGGGCCATTTGGGGCAGAATAGAATAAACAGAGGCGGGAAGAAATCTCGGCCCTCACAGGTGTGCAGGCCTCTTCCTGGAGGGCCCTCACAGGTGTGCAGGCCTCTTCCAGCATCTATGTTTTGATGAATAGCATCGGGACGAGCATTGTCCCCAAATAACCTAGAATCAATCCGAGAGCTGGTGGAATGCAAATGTTTGGTCAGAGAAAGGGAGTTCCTTGGGGACTGGGCTGGGGTCTTCTGCAGTTCTGCAAAGACAGAATCTCAGCTTGAGAACCGGCCGCAGTTGGCACTCTGCATGTAGTTGTGCAATGACAGATGATGTCACGAGAGTGTGGAGGCTTGCTCCTGGGAGGTGGGATTGATTGCATTGACCTTCAGTGTCCCAGAGAGTAAGACTCACAGAGTGGACCCAAGCTACACAAAGCAGCTGGTCAGCCACCAGCAGAGAAATCTCTTCTGACCAAGAGAGCTGTGCAGACGCCGGACAGCCTGCCCGGGAGCATCAGCTGACTCTGGTTTTGGGAAGGGGCTGGTGAGGCTGGTGGTCAGGGATGCCTGGCAAGCCTCAGCTCCTGTGACATTCAGACCAGGTCCATTTCCCGCTGATGCCCCTGTGGACTCTCTAAAGCCATCAGGGGGTGTTCAACTCATCAGGGAAAAGTCAATTCCCTAGGGCTTTTACTTATAACTTTGTTTGCAGATAGCAAGCCTTTTCCGTCCGGCTCCTCATCCCGAGCCTTTCTGCCTGTAACAATCACATTATTTAATTTAGACGAGTAAAGTTACCTTAGATCAATTATACTTATTTTTCCTGTGTAATTTCCAAAGCTTAATATCTCCATTCAGGCCCAGCCTGGGGGACAGGTTGTCTAGCAGAATCCTAAACGATTTCAGCCTTTAATTCAATTGTACTTTTACCATAGCCTGGCAGCGAGCATAATTCTTTTATCCCTAAGATGTCTCATTAGCAATAATCTAATAGCACATATTAAAATATAGGTCATCGAGGTGGGCTGCCAAGTGGAAGACTTATCATAACTTTGAAGGCTGGACAGCTGCCTCGGTCGGACAGGGTCCCCCCAACATTGCACCACCCAACTCTAGGCTTAATTTAAAACAATCGATTTAACACAAACAGCTTATTTACTCTAGTTCAAGGTTAAGAGTCAACCCTAACTAGAAAACAAGGGTGCTCTCTGTTGCTGTGGGGTGAGGTAAGGTGGAAGGGGATGTTTTTCTTGTCAACATGACATAGTAGAAAAGATCTCTGGTCTCAGGATGACCTGGGTGGCAGCCCTGTACTCCCTCTGGTGTTGGGCTGCACACCTGTAAAAGGAAAAGGTTGTAGGGTTAGAGACAATGTGTCCTGAACTCTGGCACTCAGTGCCGAATTTGTCCTGGTATGCACTTGACGTTTTCCTTTGAATCAACTCACCCTTCTTAATGAAATATATTTGTTTTAAAAAGGAAACTTGACTATCAACATGGAAAAATCTTAAGAATCTTCGCAGAAGGATTCATGCAAGATGAGGCCATTTTTATAAACTTTAAACATATGCAAAAGAGATACCCCAAAATTGTTTAGACAGGCAAAATGAATCTATACAGTTCAAGGTCAGGATAGTGGTTGCCTTTTGGGAGAAGGGAGGAAATGTTGAAGGGGAGGGGTGACAAGGAGGGACTCCGGGGGTACTGGTTATTTTTTGAATGGCCTGGGTATAGTTTGATAGGCATATTGATGTTGTAAAAAGTGCCCTTATAATTAGCTCACTTTTCTGTGTGTGTTAAGCCTTCTACATACACACACATATACATATATAATATACAACTTAGGAATGTACACTTAATTTTAGCATATTTGAGTAAATGCCTAATAACATATATTAATGTGTGCTATTAGGTATATGTGGTATATTACATATGCTCTATGTAATAAACCTATAGTGTATGTATATATTAAGTATATGTATACAGAGGGTGCCAAAAAATGTATACACATTTTAAGAAAGGAAAAACCTACATTAAAATTGTAATATTCACCACTCACAAAAAGTGAATACAAGTTACTTTGAGGCACCTCTTGTAACAGCCAAAATCAATTGGGCCTGGAATGTTACAAATTTAATATAGTCGTTTTCTTTCTTAAAATGTGTATACTTTTTTTGGCACCCTCTGTATATGTAATCAACACAATGTTGATTATTCCCAAGAAGAGTATATTACCATGTATTTATACATTATATATGTAATCTGTGCTGTTCAACTTATGTCATATATGTCTATGGAGTGGACTGTTCCTGAGCACAGAGCTGTGCTTTCACCGTGTCACACCTATCACACTATGTGGCGTGTGTCTAAGGATAGCACAGACCCTCTGCAGTGACAGCATGGGTACACGCTACGGAATAACCCGAGCTATCTACGGCTCGCGGCTGGTAAGGGGAGGTGTGGGAGCAAGGAACACTCTCAGGGAGGGGTCCCGGGGCAGGAACATTCTCCCTCCGTGAGTGCAGATTAAAGCAGGGCCCACACAGCCCTACGCCATGGACCCCAGATCCTACGGGCTCCTTCAGGAGAGAGCCCCGAGGTTCCTTAAGCTTTGATCATCCCCATCCTGACTTCTAAGCAGATAAGGACATGGAGAGCGGTCTTGATAGGGCTGAGCTGGGGAACAGGTTGAAAAGGGAGGAGAGAAATCAATTGCAAAATTTAGAAAACTTTGGAGCAAAGCTCCTTCCTTCCCAAGGCCCCTTTCTCCAGCTCCCTCCCCAGAATCATCCCTAGGTGAATGATTTTCCCAGAGGCTCAGCCTGGAACCCCTCTGGAGCACAGCAGACACCCCATCTGGGAGGCAGCCTCGGCCACCCCGGGCTCAGTGAGCCGGGGTCTGACTCCCTGGAGAGCTTGTCTCTAGGCTCTGGTCCCACTCGGGGGCCACACAGAATATATGGATGGCCTCCTCTTGAAGGCTGCATGTCCCCTCCAGAGGCCTGCAGGTCTGTTCCTCAGCCCTTCTCCTAAAGCCTAAGTGTCTTCCCCACCTGGCCCACCCAGCTCACCCTTCCCAGCAGGTGTGTGGGGAAATGAGTGTCACCTTGTGAGGGTTGGGACTAACTATAAAAACTGACGACTTCCGCTCAACAGCCTAATCCTCACCTGGGCAGTGTAAACCAGCTCCCAGTCCCCTCGCAAGGGACATGTGCATGCTGGAGGGCTGACATGTGTGTTTCTGTGTCCCTGGCATAGGCTGGGGTTCCCTAATGATGACCAAGAATCCTGCCCAGTCTGGCCCCTCCTCCACCAGCCACTCCAAAGTCTCTCGGCCAGACCTCTGGGTCTTCCGACTCTCCTCATCGAAACTTAACATGTCCCATGTCCCATGCAGGACACCACCAGAACATCTGGTCTGATAAACGCTCCCTAGAGAGGATACAAATGTGGACAGAGCCAGGGCGCGCCAGGAGCAGGGTCTGGGCCAGAGTCTAAGCTGTCATTCTGCCCTCGCCTGGGCCACCTTGGGAGCAGAGTGACACTGGGAGACGTGGAGTGGGGCTGGAGTAGAGGAGGACTCTTCTTCCAGAGACCCGAAAGGAAGGGCAAAATGTATGATATGGGTGTAGGGTGGGGGGACACCACGGATGCTGAAGTGCTGGACTGGTGGGCAGGACAACACCGAAGTGCTGGACAGTGGGTAGGATAAAGGGAAGGAAAGCAGACAAGAAAAATAGAAGAGAAACGAGACAGGGTTTGGGGCAGGCCCAGGAGGCAGCGGGAAGGGTGCTCCTAGGGCTTGGGGTGGGAGGACGGAGGTAGGCCTTGGAAAGGGCAGGACTCCAGCTGCTTGAGGAAAAAGAGCCAGAGGACTCTGTGGGTTGAAATGCAGACGGTGTTGGGTTCAGCCAACATCAGCATCAGCCATGGCCTCAAGGTTCCCAGCCAGAAAGGCTGAGCAGCCCTGTTGGGAACCAGGAGCTCCAGCAGGCAGGGGGCAGTGAGGCAGGTGGGGACCCAATGGGGAGCCACTGAGCCTCCAGGATAGAACAGGAGCCAGCCTGGATCTAGGTTCAAACCCTACCTCTGGCCCACTCCAGCCATGCAACCCACTTTCAGCATTTAGTCTTGAATCCATAAAATGGGAATAAAAACAGTGAATATTATATGAAATAATATTTAGCACAGAGCCCAGACCCAGTTTTCCCAGTAAATAAGAAGACTGTCATACAGAGCAATAGCTCTGCCTCCAGCGTGTCTGATGCTGTCAAGGCACTCCACGATCACCGATGCACCTGAGCCCAACACCTGCCCTATGAGGTAGATCCTATGATAAACCTCATTCTCCAAAATGGGGGCACACATCAGCCCAGGGTGACACAGCTGGTGAGAGCCAGGATATCAACTCACAAGCAGTTAGCATGGGAGTTGAGTGCCGCTGTGTCTCTTTGCCACATTAAAGAGGCTGGACATCCGAACACTGGGGGATGGAGTGAGAGCTGTTTATCATAAAGAGAGGGCAGCAAGTCATTGCCCCGAGCCCTGCCCCCTACTGCCCTGCCCTTACCCTAAGGCTACCCAGCTTGCTTCTTGGGAGCTGAGAATACAGGAGGAGGCAGACTTCTCAAGAACATGCCTTAGGCTGGTGTCCCCTGTGTGTTGCCCTGCCTGCACCACTATCACTGAGTGGACACAGGGCAACCTCCCACAGCGCTTGGCTTCATTGTGGACACCCCTGTGCTGAGGTCTCACAAGGTTTCCCTAGAAGAGGCTGCAGTTCACGCCTCCATCCCCTCACACACCCCACACACCTGCTCTGGGGCTTTGATGAATGCTTCTGGTACCTCCAAGCAGTCTCCTAGACAGTGAACATGAGGCAGCTTTTCTCCCTTCCCTGTCTCTGCCTCCCTGGGAAAGGGAAGCTCAGCCAGGAAATGGCTTGTGTGGTTTTTGCCAAATGTGGTCAGAGCAAAAAGAGGACATACCAGTAAAAGGGAAAGAAGGCATTCAGGTTGGGCAAAGCAAGTATGAATCGCTACACCCATTCTCAACTTGGGGAAGAGGTTATGAAAGAGATCATTGATACTGTAATTTTGTTTAAATCAGGAATAAACACGCCACAAACATGCAAATTCCCAGCTCCCACTGCAGACCCACTGAATTGAGATTTCTGGGCTGAGGCCCGAGGGAGTCTGCAATTCTACTAAATCTGCAAGAATGGTGTGAGCTAGGGAATTAACCAAGAGGCAAAAGTGTTTAGGAAGAGGCAGTGACCTTAGAGGACATGACTGCTCCTGGAATTGATAAATGTGACCTTTCCTGTGTGTTGTCCTTTGATTATCTTGACAGGTGTTGTTGTTCCCATTTTACAGGTGGGGACACTGAGGCTCGGAAACCAAAAGTCACTCAGCAGGCAAGTAGCGAAGCCAGGCTTTGAACCCAGCTTTTATATTTTTTAAACTCCAAAGACAACAATCGCAAATATTATGTGTAGTACCAACTCTTGTTTGCTGTTTCATGTCAGTTTTAAACATTTGAAGTCAGATGAACCAAACTTAAAATCCTGAAGAAGAGCCCTCCCTGTCTCCCACATGGAGAAATTGAACTTTTTGCTAACAAGAGGGAACACTTACACTACACCCAACACTGTTCTAAGTGCTATACATGTATTTTCTCATTTAATTTAACAATTCTATGAAGTGAGTCTCTTATAATCATCACCATCATCTTACCCATTGTACAGATGAAGAAACTGAGGCATAGAGAGGTAGGAAGACTTTGTCCAGATTTCATAGATAGTCAGTGGCAGAGCCAGATTTAAAATTCAGGCAAAGTGACTCCTAAGTCTATGATTTTAGCCTCCACACTACTCTGGCTCTTTAGGCTGTGGGAAAAATTTAACTTGGTGATTTTCCCAAAAATAGACATCAGCGAGCCAGTGAGACAGGTAGGAAGAAATTGGGAAGGTAATTTTAAGAATCACTCTGATCCACATGCATTACCAGTGAAGCAATTGCACAGAATTTTCTGAAAAAAAAAAAAAAAAAGAAGAGGGAGTTTAGATACTATAGAACAGTAATTTTAAGGGATTCTGAGATGGATTTTATCCCCCCAACTATATTAAAAATACTACGTACATCAAAGAAGACAAATACCCCGATACATGCCCTGTATTCTTGGATGGGAAGAGTGGCCACTCCAAAAATCTCAATTCTCTCCAAATCAATCTAAAGATTCAATGCAATCACAGTTGAAATTACCATGGGATAGTTCATGGATCTCTGCAAACTGATCCTGAAATTCAAGGGGAAGAGCATGGCCGAGATATTTGGAAAGAGCTGGAGAGTTTTGCCTCACTGGATAGAAAAGCTTCTTATATATAAAGCAACATAATTAAGACAGTGTGGTACTGTTCAGGCACAGATAAATAGGTCAATAGAACAGAAGACAGAACCCAGTAAACACCCAACTGTGCACGGAAACTTTGTCTATGGTAGAGAATTCTCTACCGATAAGAGCAGAGAAATTGTAAGTACTTAATGACAGGGTCAGGGCAATTTTTTATCTGTTATTCATATGACAAAACAAGTGGAATCCCTACCTCACACCCTATGCAGAAATGAACCCAGGTGAGTGAAAGACATAAATGTGAAGGGCAAAATTCTCAGATTTTGAAATATAATTTAAGAAAATATCAAGTGGGAAAGTATTTCTTAAACTAGACATAAATCTGTAAACCAAAAGAAAATTTAGTCCATGTAATGCACTAAATTACATTAAAATTAATAACCTCTACTTTTCAAAATCACCATAAATAGAGCAAAAAGTCTTTCAATATAACCAAGAAAGATGTTTACAACATAACAAAGATTAGTTCCCAGAATATATTATGAACTACTGTGAATCAGTAAGAAAAAGACAAACAAGCCAGTAGTAAATTGTGTAAACAACAAGTACCATCACCTCACAGAAGAAAAAGAAACACAAATGACCCATAGCATATGAAAAAATGTTGTCAATAGAAAATTAAAACCACAATGAGAGATCATTTCACACCCAAAAGATTGGCAAAACTTAAAAGCCTAGATAATACTAAAGGTTAGAGAGGATGTGAAGAAATTAAAAGTGAAGAATTGACACATTACTAGAGGGTCTTTCAATTAGTACTACCACTTTAGAAAATAGTTAGATGTTACTTGACAGAGCTGAACAAACACATACCCTACAAACCAGCAATTCATCCTTAAGAACAAATTCACATGTGTGCAGGACTTACAAAGTTTACAGGCAGCATTGTTCAAAATCCAAAAAAGAAAATACCTGGAAACAATCCAAATACCCTTTGCAGTTGAATGAAAACATAAATTATGATTAGTCATACAAGAAAGTGAATGTAAACAGCAATGGAAATGAGTGGACTGCAGCCAACCCCCTCACCATGGGATTGAATGTCAAAAATATTATATTTAGCCAAAGAAGTTGCAGAACAATATCCATAGTGTGATTCCTTTTATATAAAGTTCAAAGAAGACATAAACTAAGCAATGCATTGTTGAGGAATATATTCAAAGGAAGTACTACTACAAAGGAAGACAAAGAAATGGTGATTGTTAGATTGGAGATAGTGGTTAAGCGGGGAGGGGCTGGGGACTTGTAGGTTATGGAGATGTTATTTCTTAACCTGGAGGTATGGGTGGGTTCCCATATGTTCGTATTATTATTATTTAAAATGGCAGGAGGAGGTGGTTCACACTTATTATCCCAGTACTCTGGGAGGCTGAGGTGGGTGAATTGCTTGACCTCAGAAACTCGAGACCAGCCTAGGCAAGAGTGACACCCATCTCTACTTAAAATAGAAAAACTAGCTGGGTGTGGGGGCACATGCCTGTAGTTCCAGCTACTGGGAGGCTGAGGCAAGAGGACAGCGTGAGCCCAAGAGTTTGAGGTTGCTGTGAGCTATGACTCTGACCCAGGGCTACAGAGTGAGAGTGTCTCTAATAAATAATAAAATAAGTAAATAAACTGTGAACTATTCATATATATTTTGCATGCTGTTTTTTTATGTATGATAAATTTCACAGTAAATTTTTAAATGCTGTGTGAATGTGCATATTTCTGGGAAGAAAGTCTGTGTTTCGTCACATTATCTAAGGGACACATAGTCTTCTAGCAGAGTACAACTGGGCATGAAGGTTAATTTCTTCCTCCCTTTCTCCCTTCCTTCCTTCCTTCCTTTCTTTTCTCTCTCTCTCTCTCTTGCTCTCTCTTTCTTTCTTTCTTTTTTTTTTTTTTTGAGACAGAATCTCACTTCATTGCCCATTCTAGAGTGCCATGGCATCAGCCTTGCTCCCAGCAACCTCAAACTCCTGGGTTCAATTGATCCTCCTGCCTCAGCCTCCTGAGTACCTGGAACTACAGATGCCCTCCATGACACCTGTCTAATTTTTCTAATTTTAGTAGAGACAGGTGATCCCCTCCTGCTCAGGCTGGTCTTGAACTCCTGAGCTGAAGTAATCCTCCCACCTCCGCCTCTCAGATTACAGGATTGAACCACTGTGCCCAGCCGGTAAGAAGGTTTCTGAGTCTCTGTCTTACTCTGATATTCCCCATGACAGAGCCCTGACAGGCTAATTTTGGCTCATCCTTGCCAGCTGACCAAATCCCCCTCTGCCATGGAGGGAAGTTTGAAGCAGGTGTCCACAGAACTCATATGAACATCTTAAGGCCAAAGGAGGTCTCAGGGATTACTCTAGGGAGTGCTAACATCCCCTTTCCTCCAGAGGGACTGAGTCCCTTGCCCTGGGCATCTCCTTTCCTTCCTCCTTCCCTGGCTCTTCTCCTGACACAGGCTCTGTCTCTTCCTTCTTTCCATGGCACATCTCCATCTTGTTAATGTACTTGGCCATTACTACAGAGCCTGAAAACAGCAGAGCCTAAGTCAGGATCTAGGATGCAGGCTCCCAGCCCAGTGCTCTTTCTGCCACACCACTGACCACTCCTGTTCTCTTCTCCCTGAGCACCTCAGTTTCTGTTGGATCTGGCTTCCCATGAGGATGGGCCCATGGGCTCAGCCAGGCTTTCACTGGCAAGTCCAGGAAAGGAAGCATTTACCCATTCATTCATGTTGGCCATGGAAGGATTTCAGATTTTGTTCTGAATGATACAGGGGCTGTTGGAGATAGAGATGGTAGATTCTGCACTTGTTTCCAGAGGGGCTTTCTGGCAGCTTAATCTTTAGGGAATGATGAGACAACAGTCATGAAGGCTATTCAGATGCCACCCCAGTAATCCAGGAGAAGGGTGACAATGGCTCGGAACAGGAGGTTGCCGTGAAGTGGGGAGCCAAACTTCTATAGTAGGATCAGATGAAGGAGGAGGATGAAGAGGAGTCAAAGGTGTTATCAAGGTTAGTGGCCTGAGAGACTAAAATGATGGAGATGCCATTGCCAATTGGAGTGAGTGACCGCAGAGGAACAGGTGTGGGTGTGGGCCGGGAAGGAGAGGTCAAGGACCCTACTTCGAATGTGGTGAGTCTCAGGTGCCTTTTGTTACCCAGGTAATGGCCAGACTGCCAGTGGATAAAGGCACACGGAGTTCAGGGGGGTGGCCCAGCAAAGATAGAGATGTGAAGGTCAACAATGGATAGATGCTTTTTAATGCTGGCACTTGGATGTGGTCAATTAGATTAGGAGTTAGTAGAGAAGAGTCTGAGGATGGAGCCACATCTGGGTAAGTCGGAGCCTCAAGCAATCCCAGGGGACTTCAGTGGGAGCTGTCCTGAGGAGGTCTGATTTCAGCTCATGAGAGTTTTTATTGAGGGGACTCTTAAGCTACTTGTAAATGCAGCACAACTTATACCAATGACAAATGATCAGCCGCAATGAAACACAGGTCCGTTGCACCTTGATCTAAAAAGAAAAGATGAAAGTACAAGAAGAAATACAGAAATAGAAGGAGAGAAAGAGAGATAAAGAAAGGAAAGGAGGGAAGAAGGAGGAGGAGAAGAGACAGAGAGAGAGAAAGAGAAAGAGAAAGAGAGATATTAGTTTTCCCACTGGTGCAATGGAGGTGTAGTTTCTGAAAGCGTCCCCTCAGGACCCAGCCCCTTGGGTTCCAAATGTGTCCCAGCCCAGCTTCTGTGGGTCTTGGTGTCTGTGGGGAGATGGCCAGAGCTGCACTCACCAGACCAGCCATTGCCTTATACCCCATGGCCTGTGTCACCACGTTCCTGGTAAGTGGAAGTGATGCCTCCCCAGAGATCACATCAGCTCTGATAATGCTCCAGCCTCCTGTGCACAACTTGCCCTCCGGCTACCGTGGGGAGGAGGGAGCAGGAAGCAGGGCACCTAGAGAAGCCACATGGCCCCGTGGCAGGGAGTCTGGGTTGGGGATAGAGAGAGACGCCTTCAGCCCAGCCGCAGCCTGGTGTCTGTGCTGCTGACCCCGGGCAGTCTCTGAAAGCACAGGTGGAGCCCACAGGACTTGCCCATCAGGCTCTGAGGCTTGCTGCGCGCGGCCGGGAAGTGTCTCCCTCCACCATGTAGTCAGCACTCCAGGGCCCTGTGCACACCCTCGTTGTTCACTGCTCCTGCCAATATCAATCAACCCTACAGTTTCCTGCTGCCAAGACCTGGGACTCTGCTCCTCCTGCTCTTCAGGATGGACACGCTGGCAAGGTGGCACCCTGAGGACAACCTTCATGGATAAATACTCCCGTGTCCTTGCCCCTTGAGTGAGACAATTCTGAAGCATGCTCTGTGCAATCTGCCAGAGGTCCCCATGAAGACGAAACATCAGTTGTTCCCTGCAGTGACAGTTCCTTATTCCGTCCTCTACCGGTTTCCTTCCCTCTCCGTCTACTTTTCTAACTCCTCTACCAGGGCTTCCAGGGATCACTTCCTAAATAAACTACACACTTTCAAATCTTTGTTTCAGGTTCTGCTTCTGGAGGAATCCAGCACAAAATAACCCCAACAAATGACTCCAAACCCAACCAAAGAATGAGATCCCTTCTGGTTTTGCTTTGTACATATTATTGGGGCACATATCAGCACTGACCTTGTCCCTGGTGGGGATGTCACGTATATAACTGCACTAGATAAGAACACCAAGCAGTATTAAAAAGGGGTTTGACTCAGTGGTAGGAGATGGTTATCAGAAAAAGTTTCACAGTTGAGGTGAGTGACATCAGAGGTTTGGAAGATGGATTGGAGGTTTCTTGTACCTCCAGCTAGAAAAAAGAAAGATGGGAGCATATTTGAAAACTCCAAAAGTGTGGCTCGGGGCCTATGGCTCAGCGGGCTAAGGCGCCAGCCACGTACACCTGAGTTGGCGGGTTCGAATCCAGCCCCAGCCCGCCAAACAACAATGACAGCTGCAACCAAAAAATGACTGGGGCAGGTGCCTATAGTCCCAGCTACTTGAGAGGCAGGAGACTCGCTTAAGCCCAGGAATTGGAGGTTGCTGTGAGCTGTGATTCCATAGCACTCTATCCAGGGTGACAGCTTGAGGCTCTGTCTCTAAAAAAAAAAAAAAAAGAAAGAAAGAAAATTCCAAAAGTGTAAAAAAGTACAAGATGTTCGGGGAATCACCAGTAGTTTGAGTATCTATTATGCTGATAGAGGATAAGGCATATTTTGGAGGTGGGAAAGTGTTTATAGGGAAAAAGAGGAGGGGCTTAGAATAGCAGGAGATGTTATTAGGGAAAAAGATGAGGGAAAAGATGTTATTAGATGTTTATAGGGAAAAAGAAGAAGGGCTTAGAATAGGCAGGCAAAATCTTGTCTATGCTGCTGAAGGTGTTTAGATGTTATCTTGGAAAGATTAGAGGATCATTAAAAATTGTGGGTTGGTTGGGTAGATGGCTCACACCTCTAATCCTGGCACTCTGGGAGACCAGTGTGGGTGAATTGCTTGAAGCCAGGAATTCGAGACCAGGCTGAGCGAGAGGGAGACCCTGTCTCTGCAACCCCCCCCCAAAATTAGCTGGGCATGGGGGCTGGCACCTGTAGTCTCAGCTATTTAGGAGCCTGAGGCAGGAGGATAAACTAGAGTCTAGGAATTTGAGTTCACAGTAAGCTATGATCGTACCACTGCACTGTATAGCTTGGGCAATAGAGAGAAACCATATCTCAAAAAAAAAAAAAAATTGTGAGTTAACTTTTTCTGGTTGTGTAAGTATTAAATATGCTCACTGAAGAAAAGTTGGCCGACATGGAGAAGTATAAACAAGAAAAGAAAATTATCTCTTATCCAGGGTTAAGTTGCTTGATGTGTTGGTGCATCTCAGAGGAGTTTTAGGCAGACGGGGTCAGTCTTGAGTTTTAGAAAGAGCTCTGGCAGCTGGTGACCATAATGAGGCTAGAAAGAAAGACCATGGGCATGGGATGACAGCTAGGAGGCTGCTGCAACAGAAAAGGTGATGGGGACTTCCTACAGGGCTGCTGTGGAAGCAGGGTGGAGGGGCTTCTCTGGGTGTTTAGGAGGAGGGATGCTAAGAGCTTGATAACCAGTCTGGTGGATATGGAGTAGTGGACAGAAGGGGAACACAGCTACTAGAGAGATTCTGAGTGTCTCCGTCCATAAGTTGGTGGAGGGGGCAGAGGCAGAGAACCAGGAGATCTGGGTTCTCCTTTCATCTCTATCACTTCCAATCCATGGAAAGGCCACTTGAACCCTCAGAGCCACAGTTTTCTGATTTGCTAAGGAAAGGTGATTTTGTCCCTGCTTTCTTCAAAGGCTTGTCATGATGGCCCATAGCTCAAAGGGGACAAACGCTCCCAATGTGTGTGCACCCACAGTTCCAGGCTCTTCTGAAACCTCTGCTCAGTCCTTTCCCTGACCTTCTGCCTCCTGTCCTCAGCATCCAGAGGGCTAGGGATAAGCCACCACTCCTCCAGGTTTCCCTTTTCCCCTCTGTGTCCTTCTCAGAGGATATTTGTCATGCTGGTCCCTCTGGTGCAAATGCTCTGAACACATCCATGTACCACCCCTCATTCATTTGCTCCACGTGCCAGTTGCCCTAGTTATATAGGACAGATAAGATCCCTGCCCCGGGCTCGGCGCCTGTGGCTCAACGGGCTAAGGCGCCAGCCGGCTAAGGCGCCAGCCACATAAACCTGAGCTGGCGGGTTCGAATCCAGCCTGGGCCCTCCAGACAACAATGATGGCTGCAACCAAAAAAAAAAAAAAAAAAAAATGGCCAGGCGTTGTGGCAGGCACCTGTAGTCCCAGCTACTTGGGAGGAAGAGGCAGGAGACTTGCTTGAGCCCAGGAATTGGAGGTTGCTGTGAGCTGTGATGCCATAGCACTCCATCCAGGGTGACAGCTTGAGGCTCTGTCTCAATAAAAAAAAAAAAAAAAAAAAAAGACTCCACCAAACAATGGCAGATTTATTTTTTAA
>CAUYRH010054202.1:0-32986 GCA_963574655.1 Perodicticus potto
TTTTTTTTTTTTTTTTTTGAGACAGAGCCTCAAGCTGTCACCCTGGATAGAGTGCCGTGACATCACAGCTCACAGCAACCTCCAATTCCTGGGCTCAAGCGAGTCTCTTGCCTCCGCCTCCCAAGTAGCTGGGACTACAGGTGCCCGCCACAATGCCCGGCCATTTTTTGGTTGCAGCCACTATTGTTGTTTGGCGGGCCCAGGCTGGATTTGAACCCACCAGCTCAGGTGTACGTGGCTTAGCCCATTGAGCCACAGGCCCCGAGCCTACTTTCAAATTTTTGCTGTCATTTTTCTTAAAAAACAGAAAGCTAAGCTGGGCTCGTGGCTCACACCTATAATCCCAGCACTCTAGGAGACCAAGCTGTGTGGATTGCTTGAGCTCAGGAGATCAAGACCACCCTGAGGCAGAGAGAGACTCTATCTCTACTAAAATAGAAAAACTAGCTGGACATAGAGGTGTGGGCACCTGTAGTCCCAGATACTTGGGAGGCTGAAGTAAAAGGATTGCCTGAGCCCAACAGTTTGAAGTTGCTATGAGCTGTGATGCCACAGCACTTTACCTAGGGTGACAGAATGAGACTCTGTCTCAAAAAAAAAAAAAAAAAAAAATTCTCCTTTGATCCTGCAATCCCATTACTGGGCATCTATCCAGAAGAAAAAAAAAAACTTTTATTATAAAGACACTTGTACTAGGCTGTTTATCGCAGCCCAATTCACAATTGCTGAAATGTGGAAACAGCCTAAATGTCCTTCAAACCAGCAATTGATTGGTAAGCTATGGTATATGTATACCATGGAATATTACTCAGCCATCAAAAAAATGGAGATTTTGCAGCATTTGTACTAACTTGGATGGAGGTGGAACACCTTATTCTTAGTGAAACATCACAGGAATGGAGAAACATGAATCCTATCTATTCAACTTTGATATGAGGACAATTAATGACAATTAATGACACAGTGGGGCATGGGGGAAGCGGAGAGCAGACAGAGAGAGAAGGAGGGAGGTGGTAACAGAAAGAAAACAAAAAAAGAAAAGAAAATAGTGACTAATTCTCACATAAATTGGATTTAATTTTGACCAAAGTACATTACTTAAACATTAATTTTTAATTCAACTTGTTAATATGTTGTTTAGGATATCACATCCTCATTTATAAGTGAAATATGTTTGTAATTTCCCTTTATAACAATATATTTTCTCCAATTTTAATATCAGGTGTATCCATATTACATAGAATGACTTTGAAATATTTCTTCTTTTTCTATTGTCTATGACATTTGCCTTGATCTGTTTTTTGAAATTATCTTTTACTTTTATTTATAAATATTAGTTGTCTATTTTTTGAGACTTTGGGGAAAAAAATAAGTTAACTGATGACTCCATACTGAGCCTCAGAGTTAAAGCACTCTATAATAGACATACTCTTATTGGACAATGTGAATGTTCCTTTCTTTGCATTATTATTATTAACATTGCTTAATTTCGATGCAGTAATCATCTGATTTCTTTTCTGAATATATCTATCTTCATTCATTCTTTACAAGGTTCTTGTTTCTAGTCTTTATCTTCAACATTGTTATTGTTATTAAATTTTAAGCCTTTTGAATTCTGTGAAGGCAAAAAGTGGAAACCTAACAAACACATGTATATGTAAAAAAGAAAAAATAGAAAGCTAAAAATAAAATCTAAATATGATCATAAGACAGGATTTAAAAGTCAGCCATGGATAAACAAGTGTGTAGCTGAAACAACTTGGGGACTATAGGGGAGAGACGAAGCCGACGGTAGTGCTGAGGCCCTAATTTCCTCATGGCAAATGGTGGGCAGTCAAGAAACGCTCTGCAGATGTGATAAAACACAAACACAATTCTAAACATAACTTTTTAAAACACTAGCATGTAATGCATAGGCCAAAGTTCTACTTCATTTATTTACAGCAGTGAACAGAGAAATCAAGATATGTGTAATAATGTACTGTTCAATATCATTTTGGTAACAGCTGGAAGAAAGAAAAACCTAAACACACACTAACAAAGGAACACAAGAAGAATGGTGGAAAAAATGGGGAATGAGCAAATGTTCATTTTTTCCTTACAACTTATATTCAATTTTTTTAAACACTATGCAAATATTGCTTTTATGGTGACATCAAACAATGCTATAAGAAAAGGAGGCGAAATAGATGTGTGCATGGGGGGATGAAAATTTTAGTTTTAATGTGTTGGATCATTTATGTGAAATCTTTAGATCAAGCAGGAGCACTCACTATAAGCTTTCTGATAGTGAATATAAAAATACGTTACCTTGCAATGGAGAACTTTCACGTCCCTGCTTTGAAATCTGTGCTTTTACTTTGAAAGGGATTTTGTGTTCATCATTTTTATTGTTTTTTCTGACATGCATCCACTTCTTTGACTTAGAGCAATTATGTTTAATAAAAATCAGAGCATGAGCAATTTTTTTCACTGCTTACCCAAAAAATCTCATTTTAATTTATGTTTTTCTAGTGTCTTCTCAAGGGCTTGCATTACTGAAATATTTTGTGAAAACGCCAGAGTTTGGGGATTGGAACTTTGCCTACATTTCCTGGAAGTCGTATGTCACCCAATTCGCAGGCCCCTTCCTAATGCTTGTCTCCGTAAGGTGATGATGTGGTGGTCTCATCCAAGTGGACACACACACGGGGACGTGGATACGGGTCCTGACCTTGGCAGAGACAGAGAGGTCAGGATTTAAGGGGCATATTGTGGTGACTAAAGGGCATATAACACAAACCACAGCTTGTGGTTTAAATTACCTAAGGCAACTTAAAAGGGAAAGAGATAAGAGATAATGTCAAAAAATCTGTGTGCTGATCACACAGCCAAGATGCAGCTGTAGGAAGAATAAGACACAAAGGCCGACGTGTCCTCTGAGGGGCAGAGATGCAAACTCACTAGACTGTGGATTACTTGAGCCAGACAGTCATTCTTGACCTTCAATTCTCTAACCCTCCTCTCCCGAGTCCCATTACAGACACTTGGAAGGCGGTTATCAAATGAGAAAGAAGAAGGCAGCAAAATGGACAAAAGAAGCAAAGAAAATTTCTAATAACCCAAATAGAAAAAAAGGACACTGAAGAATATTGTTCCAATTACGTGATGTCCCTTCACACCTGGCAGTTTGGATCCTCTCCTAGGTAGTAACTGTTCATCAGAGGTGAGAGGGAAGGAATGGATCCCAGCCTAGGATGGGTGCGCCGAGGAAGAGAAAAGGGAATATGACAGGGGACTGTGAACTAAGATTGATTTGGGAGCCCAAATATTTTCCGTTTATATTTTCCATTGCTGAATCCAATAGCATAGGTAATAACCCAAGTGGCCCCACTCATTGGGCCACTCATTGGGACGCAGATGTACTCAAGTCCTCTGTCAGGTTCTAGGCCACACTTCCCTGTCATGTGCCGAGCCAGGTTGGAGCCTGTATCGGACAGCACGCTCCCTGAACAGAGGTTCCACATCGGCTAGAAAACAAGCCACGTGGTGGGGCTGACCAAAACCAAGAAAGGACGCATTCCTTCCTTTTCCTAAAGGGACTTAGGAAAACATGAAGTCATCACCTCCTTCTGTCATTCAGTCAGGAGGTGACAAAAACGAGTGTGAGCACCATGAGCTCATCTCGGTCACCGAAGCTGACTCGGGACCATGAAGGCGGCACAGGCCACGGGCGTGGATCTGGCTGTATCAGGACCAGAAAAGCAGCAGAACATCAGCACGAGGGGAACTGAAACCCAACTTCACGTACTTGGTCCCAATGGTGTTCGCCGAGTTCCGCCACAGATGACGGTGGTGAGAATCACGGGGCAGCGTGTGAGTAACCAGAGCTCCGAGTTACGAACGCGGCTGACTCTGAGACGCTCTTCGCCCACAAACTCACTTGGGGGAATCAAGTTCAACTGAACACATCAGTCCTGGACCACCAAGAACACGCGGACGTCTGCGCCTCAGCCACCACTTCAGTCCAGTAAGAGGGAATTTCCCGGAGTTTCTCTCTTCCAGGATGACAGGAGGGTGCCCTGGACTGAGGGCTACAGGGACAGTGCCCGTGGGCAGCCAGGTCTCCTTGGGGACTTCGAAGTCTGAGGCTGTCTTGGTGCACTGGTGTCTGTAACAGCCTTCCAGAGGGCAGAGGGGTCAGGGCTGGGCGGGGGGACGTGAGGCCCCTGCCATCCTGACCGTACCCCGTGTCACCTCCTGCAGCTCTGCATGTGGGCAGATGGGATTATTCTATATCTCAAGAGAGGAACCAAACATTGCCAGAAAGTAAGCAGCATGCCTGATGAAGAGCAAAGGTTACCCTGAAGGCTGGACTGGCCTTGGGCTGTGAGTGTGCGAGGGCTGCAGGGGGATCTGCCCTGGATCCTCCCAGCATCCCTCAGGCCTCACATCCCTGTTCTACAAATTAGAGGTGCAGGCTCAGGCCAGGTCCGTTTTTCCCTCCCATTTTGTAACTGATAAGCAGCAGTGCAGGACTGCAATCCATGGTGTCCACATCCAGAGCCCTTCTTGCAGCCTCTGGACAAGTCAAGAAAAGAAGCTGAGCGAGCCAGGCAGGTACGATGGCACTGCACAGGCACAGAGGCCTGCCGCATGGCCGCCAGGTACGGTGGCTGACTGTGCTTCTCCCCTGCAGACATGTACCGGCCTCTGCAGAGCGCCAGGGTTCTAATAAAACAGAGCTGGAAACAAAGACAGCTGGGACCACAGAGAGATACCAAATGCCAGGCAAGAAGGGAGACTGGGAGCACGGGCATCAGCCATCCCAGGGCTATGAGGATCCAGGACAGACTCAGCGAGGCAGTGACGTGGAGGGTGACACAGCAGTGAGGGCGGGGGCCACCTCCAGGTAAAAGGAGGTGTAGGTGCAGAAGGGCGAAGGTAGGGAGAGGACAGCAGGCTCACCTTTCAGGGAGAGGACAGCAAGCTCACGAGCTCCCTAATGTCGCCCTCCTAGGCCATTTCCTCCAGCTCCGAGTGAATCACACAGTTTCCTTCTCCCTGTCCACATGGCCTGGGCACCCGGGGCTTGGAACCGGGGCCTGTTTTCCAGGTGTGGTCTCACCAGAGCCATGTAAAGGGGATTATTCCTCTTCCTGCGCTTGACTCTGAGAGGCCAGCCCCGGCAGGGCCCCCTTCCCTCCCGGCCGGATCACGTTACAAGCCAGTCTCTAATTTGTAGTTCTGTCTCACACCTGGGTTTTCACAGCACTGTGGCTTCCCAGCGAGCATTCACTTCTTCCTCTTTCAAAATTAGTTGGGCACTGTACGGTGATGATGGGGGGGGCGGGATGCCTGACTGTCAACTAGAAGGCATCAGCCCCCAGGGGCTCTCAGCTCTTGAGGATGTCGCTTCACCCCTTGACTAACAATCTGTAAAATGGGGTCTTAATCCTCCCCGTCATCTCAGAGCTGCTCAGCGTCCACGGCAAACCAGAATGTTTAACAGACTGGAACTCAGCCTCTGATGCCAGGGTTTATGCTAACCCTCGCTCTGTCCTCGGTTTCCCCATGTATATCATACACAGATAGAAATAAATGATCACTAAGGGCTCCTTCCAACTCAGCATTCTTTGCTTTGCTGTATAATTAGTGTCTAGAGGATTGTTCTAAGAATTTCTGTGTCCTAAGAACTAATAGCACAGTAATTACACTGCTACATTTTTCAAGTGTCAAAATTACTAAGACCTTTTGAAGGTGGGTTCACAGTCTATGAAGAAGTAAACGATGTTTTGGTGGAGTAATGCCATGGTCCCAACTACCCCTAGATCCACCCCAAGTGGCTTTACAGCGAGTCCCACTCTGACTCTGCCCATGCTTTGGGGTAATATGATGTCGATCAGTGAGTTACACATGGAGACGCAGAACAGTCTTGCACCACTGGGATTGCTTCTCCGGCCCTCTACCACAGTGACGGAAATGACGCGCCCACCACCCTCAGAAGAGGATGGAGGTGCAGGGAGCAAAGACAGCCAACCCCAGACCCAAGACAGAGCCCAGCCCAGATGGTCGCATCCCCGCTGATGAGCTAGAGGTAAACACTTACTTTTATATGCCGTTGAGTTTACGTGATTTGTTACACAACATTATTTTAGCAGCTGACACAAGTCTGAACCTCACTACCTTGCTCCGTGATTGTTGAGTCCACACACGTAAGTCAGACCTAGCTCATCCGTCTCCCTTTTCTGTGCCTTCACATCCTCCACCTTTTCTTCTGTTTCAGATCAAGACAGGTCCCTCCTCTGTGCCAACACTAGCCCTATCGTCTCCATCCCAGCACCCTCCCTTCTCCCTGGCAGACTTTATCCATCATCCCTCCCTCAGAATGGTTCCTGCACCTGACATTGTTAAGTGCAGCTTCTCTCAGAAAGGAAGATGTAAGAGACCTCATTGTCTACAAAAAGAGACCCCTAATTCTCTTTCCTCCCTCCTCATTTCATTTTAGTGATTTTTAAAGAAAGATACTCACCCTTGGGTAATCACCAGAGGGGCAAGTGAGGGATAGGTTTCCAAGAACGAATTGTGACCAGCTCTACCTGGAGGGGCTCATACCTGGGAAGTGACCCAGTAGGGAGACTGAGGACAAAGCTGAGTCCTGTGGGAGGACATGGGGCGATGGGGGCAAACAGAAGATCCTTAGCAGAGCTTAGCATGGAGGGAGAGACATTGGAAACCAATGATTTCTCTTCTCCTTCCTCCCTTCCCCGCCCCCCAGCCCTGCCAAACACTTGGTGCATCTCATTTGTTCTTACTGACAAAGCCCTCTGCACTAAATCATTCTCCCTGCTGTTCCCATAACCACGTCCACACCCCTGCTCAGTAGGGACAAGACTTTGTGTTTTCAGCGACTTTCCTTCTCCATGCTTTTGGAGATGCATGCTTTAAGTGCAACTCTAACTTTCAAGACCCTCTTTAATTTGTGTTTTGTTACTGCGTGTCATGCAGTAAAGAAGAGACCATTTATCTTCTGGTAGACTTAAGTGCTGTTGGGGCAACTGAAAGAAAATGGCATTAAGCATTTCTAAAGCGTCTCTCTATCCTGCAAGTGCAGCAGGTTGGCATTGATGAAAATACCATACCTTGTAGAATGTGTGGAAGGGGGTGAACTGAGGCCAGCAAAAATATTCCCCCCCCCCAGGTGAGTAAATTCTTGTACTACATGGTCTTCACGTATGCTAGACCTTCTTGGAGATAATCCTCCTTTGAACAGGCTATCATCTTTTCACACTGAAAACTGACATTTAATTGTACAGTTCTTGTCAGAGCTATGAAGAATGGCATTTGAATGGTCTTGGTAGAGGGTGAAAGAAGCAATCCCAATGGCAAATAAATAATTCTTTTAATATCTGCCTTTTCTAAGATTGTTTCTTGAGAGCATTCCAGGGAAGGAGATGGGAAATGAGCAGTCCCTCTCACAGTGAGGGCTTAGGACGGGGAGCAGTCCTGGTGCGCATCCTGCCTTTATCACTTGTGCCGTATTTCCCTTGGGCATATCTCTGGTCCTCACTCTCCCATCTGCACAATGTGGATCATAGTACCATACACAGAGGGTTCTCCTAAGGATTATAAGAAAGAAATGGCACAGGTCATTAAACTACCTGGCACGAGCCTGATCCAACTACTGGTGTTCTTTTCCTAAATTCCACTCACTGTTCATGTTCACCAACAGGTGGTTTCTTTATTACAGGACAAAGGAAGTGAAAACAAGTGCAAAGAAGACCACCTGAACCAACTGTGATGGTCAAGACCACCTGAGACAACTGTGATGGTCAAGACCATCTGAGTCAACTGTGATGGTCAAGACCATCTCAGCCAATCATGATAGTCAAGACCACCTGAGCCAATTGTGATAGTCAAAACCACCTGAGCCAATTGTGATGGTCAAGACCACCTGAATCCAACTGTTACCCTCAATTTTATGTGTTGGCTTAACTGGATTATAGGATGCCCAGATTTCTAGTTAAACATTGTATCTGGATGTATCTATGTGAGTGTTTCTGAAAAAGATTAGTGTTTGAATCAGTAGACTGAGTAAAGAAGACCCAGTCTCTCCAGCGTGGGTGGGCAGCATCCAACCTGCTAGAGACCCAAAGAGAACAAAAACGCTGTGGCTCGTTTTCTATCTCCCTGATGCTTGGGCTGGAGCAGCAATGCTGCCCTTGGTGCCCCTGGTTCTCAGGACTTCTGCTCTAGCTTGGAATCTACACCATCAACTCTCTGGATCTCAGGCCTTCTAATCTACACAATTGGCTTTCCTGAGTCTACAGCAAACAGATGCCAAATTGTGGGACTTCTCAGCTTTCACGATCCTGCGAGCCAATTCCTTGTAATAATCTCATTTTATATGCACAGAGGGTGCCAAAAAATGTACACACATTTTAAGACAGGAAGAAACTGTATGAAAATTGTAACACTCAAGTCAAATTTGACTTCTGCGATTATAAGAGGTGCTTAGCATTGCTTTTATTCATATATTAAGAATTACAATTTTCATTCTTTTGTGTGTATTAAAAACATCAGTTGGTGTGCATTTAACTTGCTTCACATTTGAGTTACTAGGAATGACGCTGCTATAAATATTTGTGTGCATGTTTTTACATGGACAGGATAGGTCACTGTAGGCAAATCACTTTCCTTTTCTGCACCTCATCTATGGTGGTGGTGAAGGTGGAAATCAAATGATAATGTCTGCCCCATGGAGCCATGGTGGACACTCTGAGGTGAACAGGAGACTGGGTACAACGTAAGGCACATGTCACACATCCTGGGTGAAGGTCACAACTATAATACAGACTTTACCTTACAAACGCAAACAATGTAACTTACTCATACGTACTCTAGTATTCATTTGAAATTTTAAACAGAAAGGACTAAGATAAACTTTTGTTTATTAGCAACAGTCTGATTTACACAACTAATGTTGTAATAAAAAATATGTTGGCCCGAGAACTAAAAAAAAAAAAAAAAGAAAGAAAGAAAGAGAAAAGAAAGACATCCTATGTAACATCTTAGCACACTGCAAACACAGAGAAGAGTGTCAAAATTGGACTTGGTTTACATTATGAAGGTTCTACCTCATTAATACCCTCAAAGGTAACAGAAAATTAAGTCTAGTAGTTATCTTGAATCACTGTCCCTGACGTTTGCTTGTGAACTCATGTTTATTCTCAACAGCTTTTCCATGCATGTCTTTTTCATGCATTCATTAGTTGGTAGTCTTATTTCTCTAACAAAATATGGTGGGTCTCCAGCATAAGGTAGGTGAATCCTGTCTCATACGTCACATTCGATCCCTGTAAAATTACTCCAGGCAGTGGTTCATGGTTCCCATTTTCTGATGAGGAAACTGAGACTCAGAGATGCTGGATAATAGTGGTAGCAGGTGCAGCCCCAGAAAACAAGGACTTCTCCCACACATGGGCATTCATGCTGCCCTTTCACTGTGGGATGCGCACGGACTGAGCAAACACAAGGCCTGGTGGGATCCAATTAGGATCCACCTTGCAAAGAATAGAACATTCTGTCAAAGTCTCAGCTTTCTCCTCTGTAAAGTAGGAATAATACTAACCTGCCGAGGCTGTGTAAATGGCCTTGATGAGATTAAGTGTCCAATACATGGTTGTTTCTGCGGTCAGCATTTGTATCTATGTATTAATTTCTTTGTAAATCTTAACCTAACCCTTTTAATGAAACTCTAATATGATGTTTGCATAGAATGCATTAGAAAAAAACTTTTCATGTAGGTTTTCTCTTTTAATTTTAATACAAATAATGAAAAGGTAGCCTGGAACATCTTACACATCTGTTACAAACCCCCTGGGAGCTGTCTGGAGAAAAAGGGCTTGACTCCAAACCAGGTGGCTGGGAAGGACATATCAGCCTGTTTGAAGGGCTGGACTTCCCTCCAAAGCTTACAAACTAGAGAAAGAGTCCAAGGCAATCATGAAAAAACAGTAATTAACGACTGCAACCTCTGTGCTTCCAGTCTTCATGGTAAAGTTCCCATACAGAGTCCTTATAAAGAGCTCAATTCCATGGTTCAGATTCTCTACCTAACCGCAAACCAACAGAACAAAGCCCTAACAGCACAGGGCCCCAACCATGTGTCAGGAGTATAAGGTGTCCTATGCGTACCATCCTATCCTTCCTCCACAAACAACCATTACAGCTTGAATTGTTTCCTTCAGAATTCCTATGTAGAATTTTGCATGGGACCTCACGAGAGTTAGGGTTCCGTGGCAGACATAATTAGTTTAAGACGAGGCCACACTGGAGTAGGGTGAGAACTAATCCAATATGACTGTTTTCTTCTTAAAGAAAGGAAATTTGGACAGACACACAGAGAATGTCATGTGAAGATGAGGGTGAGGCTTCTATGAGGCGAAGAATGTCAAAGACTGCCAGTGCCCACCAGAAGCTGGAAAAGAGGCACAGGGGCCACACAACCTGGTCACAACACGATGACAATCCCATCCTGGACTTTCAGCTTCCAGAACTGTGAGATGATGGATTTCTGTTGTTTAAGCCACCCGCTTTACAGCGCTGTATTAAGACAGCACCAGCAAACTCACAGCATATCAACCCACAGAGTAAGGTATTATTTTCTCCATGGTCGGGAAACTGATTCTTTGTAAATTTGATTTTCTTGCCTCAGGAATCAAAGCTAGTGATCAGTTAATTTGATGGGATAGCCTTATTCCAAAGTTTGCTACTGAGTGGAGTATATGGGTTTCACTTTCCACCTTTCTCATTTTTACAAAAAGGAAGGATGCCCCTCGTAATGATACTGTGCTGCATAGCTGAACTTTCTCAGAAAGTGATTTTTTAGAATAGTCAGGTACACCCACAAATACTATTGGCCTGCCCCCGTGAGAAATCTCACAACACTATAATAACATTAGCACACCTTTAGCCAGCATTCCCTGGCACTTGCTGATGCTGGTTTAGGTTTTCACAAGGACACCTGTGAACAGATGTTGTCATCACAGATAATAAACACACGAGAGGCTGAGACATTCTCCCAAGGCAGGTGGTAGCATGTGGCCATCCATTACGGGAACCAACACCCCAGCCCGCCATTTTGTTCTCCTACGATGAACTTGGGTTCAGCTACATCTGGTATATCTTCTTCTTACCTGCAAAATGGATGAGGCACTGTTAGAGTCCCCTATTAGAAAAAGCACGGCCACTAGAGTTAGACATTGGAGTGTGGTTCTCAGTTACAGAAGTCCTCAGACTCTCAGTCTCTTTAACTATAAAGTGCACAGTCATGAGGATTAGTGAGATAAGTTCTACAAGATGTCCCCCAGACCACCCTGTTGAAGGAGTTGTACTATTTCAAAGAAGAGCTGGCTCGGTCCCAGCCCCACCCTTTGTTAGGGGCACCATTGGGTTCACCAAGCTGCCTTTGCTCATCTGTTAATGCATACAAACTAAGATTGTTGAATGGCGACAGACTCAGTAACACTTGAAAGATGTCTAGTTCTAGACAAATGCAAGAATTAATTGTAAGGAATCAGAAGAGTTATAAAAAGTATCTAGAACGTAGAAGACATCATTTGTTTAATGAATAAAAACTTCCAAACTCCCTGCTATCTCCAAGATTCAGAAGAACTGGAGATAATAAATCTGAAAAAGACAGACTTTACCCAGGAAGTGTCTGTAAGATTGAGAAAAAGAAAACAGACAGGACACTTGTTCTGGGAAAAATAGAAACCAGAACCACCACTTCGATCAATAAGAGCATCTCATGTCGTAGATTGAATTTCACCTAAAACCCAAATGTGTAATTGAAAAAATTACCCTCTGGGCAATTCCTTTTAAGTTAACTGTGAATTTAATTTTAAGTCTCCTCATCCCCTAGTTCAATATTATTACAAATAAAACATGTTTTAACCCATGTTCCTATAAAATATTTTTTAGAAATACAAATATGAATGTGTCTCTGAGGAATTCTAATAAGTGTGTTAAAACACTTGTCTAATCTTGGTTTGATATCTGACAACTGGAGATGTTAGGAAGACCTATATCAAAGTTTTCCTTTGGAAATCAACCTCAAATAACCACTCGGTGTTCAAAGTCAATACCTATTAATGCTTGTACATATGGTATTAATTCCACATTAATTCTGTCAAAAGTGATATCATGGTTAAAAGTTCCAAATGATGACATCACTAAAACAACTTGGTTTTCATAAGCGTGGGACCAGCCAGTGCCAAAACCCAACTCCATCTATTCATCTGTCTATTCTGACAAGTTCAGTTTAATTAGTTCACGGCCTCATAACGAACAAGAGACTGGCTTTCTGTCCAACTTCCAGAGCCATTTCTATTCTCTTCAACTTAAGTGCCAAATGCTTACCCTGCTTTGCCCAATTTATACCTTTGCCTATAATTACTGGTCCCCAAGGTGTGATTGTCCTTTTTCATAAGAGTTTGTGCAGCTGCCAACATGAAGTTGTAAATAAATTGTAATACCGTTGCTATGAGGTGTAAAACTCCCACAGCTCATATCCAGAGCCTTGTATAATAAACTCAAGTAAACATTCCATTTCCTGCAAGTGATTGTGGTCTGTGACCAGATTTAGAAAACAGGGGGTAAGTCATCTTTCTTTAATGAGTCGTTGAAAACAAAGTTGTATCCCATGAAAAGAAAACCCGTCCTTGACAAAAACAAATCGCTTATTGGTAAAAGATCCTCCAAACAGGGACAGATTTTTCTCTAGCCTGTGATCTGAGACCCCGTTTTATAGTCACAAAACATTTAAACAATGGCAACCCTACCCTCCCAACAGCACCCACCACTGATGACGTGCGAGATTGGTTTTCTAACAAGAAAGGTTAAGGAAGTATAAGAGGAAAAAAATGAGAAAATCCAATGTGCAAGGATCCAGTTTGACAACTTTGTCTTCTATGCTCCAGCTGTGTGACCTTGGTTGTTTATAACCTCTGTGCCAAAGTTTCTTCAGCGGCATCTTGGAGAGAATGACGCCTATCAAATGGGATTGGTGTCATCACAAGATGAGATAATTAAATGCAAAATGCCAATAATAGTTCTAACACTAGGTGACACAGAAAATGGTAATTTCTCTCTCCTATTTCTTTGTAATAGAAAATCTGCATTTCTTGGATTCCACTGGACCAGTGCTGAGCCTGCCCTGTGAAAGGTGCTACACTGAAGGGTGGCCATATTTTTTCTACTGTCACTGTTTTTACAACTCCTGATAATGTTGAACCGGCTTCGTCCGTGAAAGGTGATTAGTGGACTGAAATGACACCTTTCACTACAGACTACAGTGACTTCTAAAACTCATTAATAAACTGCTGGATTTTTTTCTCATCTCATTTCTTTTTATCAAAAAGAATTTATTTGTTATTTCCCTTGCTTAATTATAATTAGACTTAAGAAAATTAAAAACCTTCATATCTGATTTTTACCTTACAGAATTCAAATAGACTGTGGGTTCTACATTAATATAAAACAAATTTTATACTTGAACCAATTAGATCAAGAATAATTATTGCGTAATGTCACTATGTGCCCAGTAATAGCTCAAATCTTATTGTAAAACATTGAAACAATCAAGATCGACAATCTTTGCCTGAACATGGCGAAGAACATTAATGAGCAATATACATGGTTTCACCAACATTTCCTTATTGCCGCCGCCCCCGACACTGCTCGCAATTAGTTTGGGGCCATTTGATCCCAAATGGCCAGAAGTGATGTGTATTGTTTTCAGTTAAAGAAAGTTGAGAGTCCTGTGTGACGCTAGGGCACTCTACCGAGGGCGACAACAAAAAAAGAAAGTTGAGAGTGAGTCTTTTCAGTGCCTTCCCCATCTCTCCCTCCTCCAGCTAGAGAAACTCTGAACAAAAGCATTTATCATGTGACATAATATGAGCCAGAGTAGGACCAGTTCACCTGCACACAACCCTGTGCCAGTTAGATTTAAAACTGTAACCCTACAATTGAGTATCAATGTCAAGGACACGAAGGGTCATTTGCTGTAGTCTTTTGTGTTTAACTAAAGACCTTCTATGAGACCACAGTTCATAGCTCACTTTGTTTTATATTTTTAAAAAGTTAGGGTTTCCCAGCCTTTGCTGGGTATAACTGGGATTTCATTCACATTCCCCAGTTAAGAAGAGCTCCTTCCTACCTTCCCATTAAGTTGTGGTTGGGCTTCCAACACACACTGTAAACGAGTCTTTCCCATTTATAGTTACCATGCGAAGTTAACTGGACAAGTCATAATTCCGGTGACCATAGTCCCTGGGAGTGGGCACCACTTTAACTTCTACTGGGTCTTCCCACATCCACTGGGCACCATGTTCATCCAAGGCCTTGGTGACCATATTAATTTCCTGTAGGAGCTGTAACAAATTAACATAAATTGGGTGCCCTAAAACAACCAGGATTTGCATAGCTCACTATAAAAGTTTTGAGACAAGCTGTTATGATCCATTATTTCATTTCCAAGAAGCATAGCTGACCGTGGCCTCTCTGATTCACTGACACAAATTTCAACTTGGTTGGCTTATTGGTGTTGGTGGGAGGGTTTCATCTACTATCTGTGTGAATTTTACGTTTCTTGATCTTTGCATATCCCAAAACTTTCATAATGACCCATGTATTTTCTTACAGTTCAGAAGGGTAACAGTCCAAAATCCAGGCATCCGCAGGGCTGTGCTCCCTCTGGAAATTTTCTAGGGAAATTCCTCCTGGGCCTTCAGCTTCTGTGTCGCTGACAAGTTTGTGTCATCCTATCTCTGCCTTTGTCTTCACTTCTCCTTCTCCTGTGTGTGTGTTTTCTTAAGAACTTTCATCGCTGGACTTTACCCCCATTCACATAACTCACGATGACCTCTTCATCTCAAGATCCTTCACTTAGTCACATGAGCAATAACACTTTTTCCAAATAAGGTTTCATTCACATGACTTGGACATACTTTTCAGGAAACCATTTTTGGGCCAACTTCTTGTCTTCTATGCTAATGTGAACAACAAGAATCCTCCTCTTGTGTCTGACCCTCCAGCCATAGGTTCTTAACAGAGATGCCTTATCCTTCAATATCTCAGAGTTTTTACTTAGAGAAGGGGTAAGATGTTCTTTTTGTTTCTTATTAGTAGCTCCCACTTCCCTAAGATTCAGACATGGGACGCGGACAAAGTGATCGGCAGAATTTCATCAGGCTTTGATCGTCAAGGGTTTATTAACCTCCAGCCAAAATTTTCTGTGGGAAGAGCGTTCCCATCTCTTGAAGAAACCTCAGTCCCTCATTCACAAAACCTTCTGGCCATTTTACCAAGAAGAGCACTAGGATTTTGCCCCATTTCTGAGATTATTAATTAGTTGATTGTTGCCACAGGTTTCCCTGAACATGTCAGTTACTGAGCCGCATTTTGGGCCAAGGGTACGGCGTGTCCTCAGTTCTTGAGGAGCTCGTGCTAGTTGGGAATATAAGAATATTCACAAGATATTTGTAACCTGCCTTCTGTTGCCTGAGCCTTATAGCTGGTCAGAGAATGGTATCTATTTTCATTTACAGAGGAGGAAGCTAAAGCTGAGAGAGGCCATGTGACCACCCTGGGATGGTGTCCAGCAGTTAGTCACTAACTAGGTTTTGTAACTAGGAGTCACTGTGCCTGGACAGTTCCTTTAAATAAGCCATAGTTATGACTCACAGTTGAATAGTGGGGTGACCTTGAATAAATAAATTATGGTTTTATTCGGAGAAACTGTCAGTTTCTCGTCTCCGAAAGGATCCAAGCACCCACTGCATGGAGGTGAGGTGCCAGGGTCCTGCCCCGGGGGCCAGGTCCCTTAAGATCTGTGGAAATCAGTGATCTACTGGGAAAAATGAAAGTAAAAGCAGTGAGAAATAAAGGGACAGAACAGAGTTTTTAAAAGTGATCACAGGGGGTCCACCACTAGCTTGTGAGGCTTCACTGAGTGGCCCTGAGTGCTGGTTCCACCCAGTTTTTATTGAAGGCTGCTTTTCTATTTAGCGGAGAGGGTAAGCCAAGGAAGGGAACAAAAATGTCAATGGTATCTCTGAGTAAGCATGTTAGTTCTTATTCTATCTATAATTCTAACTATAAGGGTCGGGGCAGCCTGGAGAAACCTGGAACCAGAGCCTTGTGCGGGGGCAGCCTGGTCACACACACAGATCCCTTGGGGGAGGTTAGACCCCCTCTAGTTCCTCTGTGGAGCAGACACGCGGTCATCAGTCATCCTCCGAAGAATCAGCGGAAAAGAGGAATTTTCCCCTTATCTGTAACCAGAGGCGTTTCCCTCCATGGTTAGGGTACAAGCCCTCCTGCCCCTATCTCAGGGCTGGAGCTATTCTCTTGATCTCTGCCCTGGCCATTATGCAAATCCCCACAATGGGTATTTGCTTCTGGAAGGTGGCTGTTGATTGGGCAGGGGTCGGTCTGGTTAATGTTCCCTTCCAAGCCTTGTGTGCAGCTTCTGTGACTGCCCTTGCCCTTCAGAGGCTTGCAGACTCAGCACGGGTGTTTGCAAGCTGTATCCCTCCCAGGCCAGGCTTCCAGTAAAAGCAGAAACTGCCCAGACAAGTAATTTAACTGTTAGTTTAAAAATAAGCTAGCTAAGTTGTTTTTATTCCACGTTCCTCAGCTTATTTCCCTGTTTTCCCTCTTCTGGGGGTGTTTTCACTTGCCAAGAGTGGGGTCTTTGGTCTCCATTCTCCCTGCTATAAGGTGGTAACAAATGACACGCAGCCTGACACAGCCACCACCGGTCTGTGTCTTCGTCCAGCTCCCGTCTTGGCCCCCTGTGGCTGTGACGTCTCCTCGTCCAGCTTTCCTGTGTGTCATCAAACCAGTTTTGGCCCTCCACCAGGATCATGCATTTCCATAGGTTTTATCTCGCTTCGAATTATTAAAGAGAGCCAAGATCACAGAATTCTATGTATTAAGTTATGAATACTCACAATAACAAAAGGTGCACAGAACGCCAAGGATAATACATCAGATCCCATCACGTTGCATCAAAGCCGTCTTCTAAAACTGTAGAACAGCGCAGCTTTGAAAGAAGATGCCAAAGTATTAGGCACGTCACCAATGAGGTTTTAGTAAATTCCTCCAGGAGTGACGTGACGTACCCTGTGGTTCTCACTTGACCCACGTGTGCTTCCTTAGGAACGCCATTGTCTAGTTAGCCGGCCATGAAATCCAGTAATTCCATAATTGTATTGGCAACAAATGATGATATGTTTATAAGGTGAAGCTAACACCATGATTAAAGAGGGTGATTCACCCCTCTCTGCCTCGCCTGAGCATGCCGTGTTTCCTGGCACACCCCGCACCCACTTCTTCCTTCATCTAACTTAGATTTACCTTCTGAACTCAACACAGGTCCCCTCACTTCCAGAAATTCTTCTCTACCCATTCCTCCTCCTCACACATAAGGTTCTACTGTGTGTATACACACACACACATTTACTCAACATCAGAATACCTAATACAAATATAAAACAAATATTAATAGACCCTCAATGATAGATCTTTCACACAGAAAGTCAACAAGTCAACAGTGGAATTAAACAAACTATAGGCCTGAGCAATGTCCACAGAACATTCTATCCACCAGAAGCAGAACACACATTTGCAGGTGCATAGGGGTCACATGTCAAGCCACACAAGTCCTAACAAATTGAAGAAGATTGAAATCATATCATGCATCTTTTCTAATCACAATGGTATGGGACTAAAAATAAATAGCCAGAGGAAAACTGGAAAATTCACAAATACATGGAAATTAAATACCCTCATGAGCAATTGGTGGGTCGAAGAATGAAATCAAAAGGGAAATAAAAATATCTTGAGACAAATAAAAATGGAAATACAACATACCAAAACTTATGAGATGCAGCAAAAGCTGTTCTAAGAAAGAGGTTTAGTGATAAACACCTCCATTTAAAAAAAAAAATTGTTCTCTCAAATAAGCTAGCTAATGTTATAGCACTAGAAACTCGGATAATAAGATTGAATTTAGCCCAAAGTTTGTAGACATTTTGCAAGGCTAGTATTACCCTGATACACAGAGCAAAAAAAGACAAAAACATCACAAGAAAATTACATACCAATATCCCTGATGAACACAGATGCAAAAGTCCTCAAGAAAATACCAGCAAATCAAATTCACTGGCACATTAAAAGGATTACATGTGATAATCAATGGGACTCGCCCCTGATAAGATTATCAAAGATGACTCAACAAATGCAAATAAATAAGTGTGATGTAGCATATTAAAAAATTAAAGAAAATTCTAAAATTTACACCAAAAAGTAAAGTTTTTAATGAAGAAATTCAATAAAGTTGCAGGCTATAAAATCAACATATCAAAATCGGATGTGTTTCTATAGACTAACAACAAATTATTCAAAAAAAAGGAAAAGAAATTAAGGAAATGATTTTAATCAAATCATTAAAATTTGATTAAAATAATTTTTGTTTGTTTTGAACGGATCAAAACAAACAAAATAAGAATAAATCTAAACAAGGGCTGAAAGATCTGTACACTGAAAATGATTAGATATAGAAAACTACAAGAATTAAGGACAACACAATCACCAGAGATATTCCACATTTACTGACTGAAAAAATTAATATTGTTAAAATTGCTGTACTATCTAAAGTCACCTATAGGTTCAGTGTCACCATTACCGAAATCCCAGTGATATTTTTCCAAGAAATAGAAAAACCTAAAATTTTTATGGAACAACAAATGATTTCAAATAGCTAAAGCAATCTTGAGCAAGAAGAACAAAACTGGGGATGTCATACCTTCTGATATTAAATTATATTATGAAGTTACATTAATCAAAACAGTATAGTCTTGAGTTGAGAGCTCAGAAATAAAACTGCACATTTTATAGTTTACTCATTTTTGGCAAAGGGACTGAGAATGAAAAATCAAGGAAAAAGTCTTCTGATTAGTAAATGATGTTGGGAAAACTAGATATCCACACGTAAAAACATAAATTTGATCATATTTTACTACATGGTAAAAATATCAACCCAAAATGGATTAAGAACTGAAATCATAAAATCCTAGAAGAAAACACCTGAAGTACAGGCAACAAAAGCAGAAACAAACAAGTGAGATTGCACCACAGGATTGCTTCTTGTTCAGGCTGAATAGTATGCCCTAGTGTGCTGTGTACAGGCAGCAGGCAGTCTCCAGGTTAGGAAGGAGATAGGTTCTGTGGGTTTCTCTACGAGAAATCTCATCTTTGCTTCTCTGGATTCCAAATTCTACTCAATTCAACAAACTTTTCTAGATCTTTGGAACTCTGATAAGTTTAGGGGCCTCGAGGATGCATAATCCCTGGCTGTAGACATTGAGATGCTTACAATCAGTGGAGTTCCCAACGACTACTCTTGCAGGCCCCTCCCTCAGGCACCTGCCCCCACTCCAGCCATGCTACTGGATAATACATATAAATTTTTTATTTTTGCATATACATGTGTTAATTAGGTTTCTACTTTTTGCCTTCACAGAATTTAAAAGGCTTAAAATTCAATAACAATAACAATGTTCAAGATAAGGACTAGAAACAAAAACCACATAAAGAATGAACGAAGATAAATACATTCAGAAAATAAAACAGATGATTACTGCATTGAAATATCAAGCAATATTAGCAATAATAATGCCAAGAAAGCAATGTTTACATTGTCAAATAAGACATTACAGAGTGCTTTGACTCTGAGGCTCAGCATGAAGTCATCAGTTAACTACTTATTTTTTTCCCAAGGTCTCAAAAAATAGACAACTAATACCATACAAATAAAACTAAAGGAGAGTTTCAAAAAACAGATCATGCCAAATCCTATCGACAATAGAAAAAGAAAAAATACTTCAAAATCACTCTGCTTGATCTGGATACACCTGATATTGAAATTGGAGAAAATGTATTGTTATAAAGGGAAATTACAAACATATTTCACTTATAAGTGAGGATGCAATATCCCAAACAACATATCAACAAGTTGAATTAAAAATGAATGTTCAAGTAATGTACTTTGGTCAAAACTGAATCCAATCAGTGAGAATTAGTCACTACTTGATAATAAAAGCTATAATAAAGAGCACTTTTTAAATTTCAGATTAATGTGAGGGTACAAACAATTAAGTAACAACGTTTGCATTTTTAGGTAGTGTCCCTCTTGTAGCCGTGCCCTGCACCCTAGAGGTGCGCCATGTATCCTTACATTGTGCCCATTAAGTGGGAGCCCACCAATCCCCCTTCCCCCTCCTCTCTACCCTCTTTCCAGCTACTCAGCTGAGGCAAAAGAGAAAAGCCCTTTTGACAGGAGTGCTTCATGTGGGGAAGCATTTACAAAATAAAAAATGTATGACTTAGGTAATTTCTCTAAGTTGTCCTTAAAGAACATGAAGCATGCTTTAATCATGATTGAGATATAAGCTGAACCCAAGGAACTGCCCTTTAGATTCATACACAAAATAACCAGTGCAAACGACTCCTTATGGCAAACTAATAGTCAAGGGACAAATACTTCCCTTTATTATCAGTTAAAAGTGCCCATGAATAGAAACTAACAGCACATCCGAGTCAGAGCTATCATTTTTAAGACATCCTTATAGGGTAAACATATGGACAAATAAATGGGTGACTAGGTGCAGATTTTATTGGTGGATCTTGTCACATCTGCTGGAGCAAGGCTGCTAAAAGGAAGCAGGAAGACAGAAGGCTTCGTGGGGTGGAAAAAACACTGGACTGAACGTCAAGAGAGTTTTACATTCGTCCTCGCTCTGCTGCGGATGTGATATGAATTACGTCAGGAACACAATCAACTTATTCTCCAAAGCCTCAGTTTTCTTCTCGAAATGAGAGAGTTAGATTTTGATCTCTAAAACTCATCTGTACAAAACACCCCTCACCTTCCCCAATTTAAAAATGTAATTAACAAAGGATGCATTCCGGTTATCTCATAATCAACAGGCCATAATTTCTAGCCCAATGAACAAGTAGAAATGTATATGTTGCTTTCGAATTTCAGATTATACAAAAGATTTTCTAAGCTATTTTTTTTTATTGAATCATCGCTGTGTACAATAATTCAATCATGGGGTACAGTGTGCGGGCTTCAGATACATTCTAAGCTATTTTTGAAGCAGCTGATCTAATGATACCATGAAAAATATATGCAATGTGGCAGGGTGGGGAGGCTAAATCATGCTTTGGCAAAAAAAAGGAAAAGAAAATGCTTCCAATGACTAGACTCTGTCCCCAGCATTGAAAGTGAAAGTGACTAGGTTACAGTGTTCCAAAGATCTGGGAACTGTCTTGAAGCTTTTCTTCAATATCACAGAACTCAGCTAGAAAACGCAGGCGAATGCTGCTCCAGACACTCCCAGGAATAATGAGCATCTCTACCTGACAGGTAATGAACAAGATTTCTTTTTCTCTAGTTGGCTGCAAGAATTTCCTTTTCTAAATAGCTTAAAATCTAAAATGATACACAGTTTGTAGATTTTAGGGGAAGTTCTCCAAGAGAATGCTACCTTGGGTTGCTGAAATGTACGACCGTGAAAAGACCCAGTCTTTTTTTCTGCTAGAAAATGGTGCAACTAATGCTGTTTTGAATGGTCTTGTTTGTAAGGAAATGGTCCTGTCATCCAGGTTGAAGAGTGAGGCTGTGTGACTAATTATGTTTTCCTTTACAAAACTGCTTCACCATCCACTATGCAAAAGCCCTGGTGAGCTGTTTCTAGGAAAGGCATACCCTGTACAGTCTTCTCTATGAAAATATTCAAGGAATAAACTCAGAACAAGGATGCCAGCTCCAACACCATCTTTCTGGTAGGCCTTCTCATTGGTAGAATTAATCTTTGTTTCTTAAAGTACTCATCAGAATTCATTGTTTTTTTAATTTGGGTAGGAAAACAAAACATACTCTGGGCAAAGACCATAGGTTACTTTGCTGTGGTGTGATAAGTCATTATTCTTTATATTACGACAAGGAATTATAAAGATTACAGGCAAAATGGAAACAGGGCTACTGGCTCATATCTGTAAAGCTGATTTCAGATGCTGACAGTTGTATGTAACATCAGACTATCCTGTAACTTTTTAAACTCAAATATTACAGTTGAGTGGGAATCTTTATAGGATGTCAGTAATTTTTTTGCAGGGGAGGGAAGAGTTATATCCTCTTTTTCATTTTCGCCTTTCTCCTACCCTCTAGTCTACTGGGGTACTATTTTCATCCTTTCTTTTTAACGGTTTTATTAAGGTATATTTTACATATTGCAAAATATATCCATTTCATGTGTGCAATTCAGTAATCTTTTAGTAATAGTTAACTTACCAAGTGGTACAATCATCATTATGAATTTGTTTGAGATTGTTTTTGTTCCTAATAAGATCCACCGTGCCTGTTTATTTTGTATCTCTATAAATTTTCTTTTTTGAGAAGTTTCATATAAATGGAATCCTAGAATACCAAGTGTCTTGTGCCTGGCTTCTTTCACTCAGCATTATATCTCTCAGCTTCGTCCGTAACACAATATGCACCAAGTAGATCATTTCTCCTTGTCCCCTCTCATGCCAATAACATATTTCTCTGTTCCTCCAGCAGGTGGGCATTAGGTTGCTTCTGCCTTTGGGTTATTGTGAATGGAACTCAAATGACTACTTGCTCATGGTGAGGTATAAGTAATTGTTAAAGTAAAACATGTAACATTTTTCAAGAGAATTTGCTTTTTAATGCTATGACTCCCAAAACAGGTGTGCAGGCAAACCTTGCTAAATGCAGAATACAAATGTCTTCATATAATCATGGAGAAATTGCCGGGAGGGCTATGTTAATCAGGTTGATGAAAATAGTTAAGATTGTATTTGAAGCCAGCACATTGTACCCCTTGATTACACTATTGTACACAGCTATGATTTAATGATAAAGATAATTAAAAAAAAAAAGAAAAAAAAACAATAAATGGTACTGGGAGAACTGGTTAGCCACATGTAGAAGAGTGAAACTGGACCCACACCTCTCAACACTGACAAAAATTGACTGTCAGTGAATAAAAATATTTAAATTTAATATATGAAACAACAAAATTCTAAAAGAGAGCATGGAAAAATGCTTGACAAAATGAGCCTGGAAAAAGATTTTTTGAAGACAACCCCCTTGGCAACTGCAGAAATACCAAAAATAAATAAATGGGACATGATCAAGTTAAAAAGCTTCTGCACAGCTAAGAGTACCACAATCAAAGAAAACAGACAGCCTTCAGAATGGGAGAAGATATTTGCATGTTATGAATCTGGGCTGATAACTAGAATCTACAGAAAATTCAAATTAATCAACAAGAAAAGAGCAAACAACCCCATTTCTACATGGGCAAGAGACTTGAACAGAAACTCTCTAAAGATGACAGACCAATGGCCAACAAACACATGAAAAAATGCTAATTATCAGAGAAATGTAAATCAAAACCTCTCTGTGATGTCACCTAACTCCAGTGAGATTAGCCCACATCACAAAGTCTACAGATGCTTGCATGGATATAGAGAGAAGGGAATCCTTCTTTCTACACTGCTGGTGGGATTGTAAACTAATACAGCCTCTATGGAATGAAGTATGGAGAATTCTTAAGGAACTAAAAGTCAGCCTTGCATTTGATCCCACTGTCTCATTACTAGATGAACTACACAGATGAACAAAAATCATTGTGCCACATTTGCTCCAGAATGTTACCTGCAGCTCAATTCACTTTTGCCAAGTTGTGAAAGCAGCCCAGGTACCCATCAAGCCATGGGTGGATCAACAAACTGGGGTACCTACTATTCAGCCATTAAAAAGATAGAGACTTTACATCTTTTTGTTTACCCAGATGGAGTTGGAACGCATTCTTCTGAGTAAAGTATCTCAAAAAATTGGGGGAAATGTATCCAACATATTCAATAGTAACGTGAAACCAATGTATAAACAACTACATGCCCCCCAAAAAGATGAAACACAAATATAGTCTAGTAAGGAGCAGTGAGGAGAAGAGAGGGAAGCGGGGAGGAGGGATGGCGATCGGCAGGATCTCAGCTGATGTGCACAAAGTGGGGGTGTTCAGCACACCCCCTGGGTGAGGGGCTCATCTACAACTTGAACTTTACCTTAGAATTGAAAACAATGTAACCTAAACATTCGTACTATCATATTAATTTGAAATCTAAAAAGTAATAATAGTTATTTACTAAGCAGATCTTAAATACCAGATCCCAGTAAAAAAAAATTAGACAAAATTTCTCCCTCATGCTTACAATCTTTCAGAAAACACAGAAGCAATTATTTGCAATGTGCTCCTGCTTACGCTGGAAAACGTACAATGATTGATAAGCACGTGGTCAGGTCATGTCCCTGAGAATTCAGCTCCAGGAGGAGCTCTGAAGGAAGCCATATTAAACTAAGGCTGTAAGGGTGAAAAGTAATACGATAAGCAAGTGAGGTGGGAGATAGAGAGGTTAAAGACTAGTCCAGACAGGGAAAATAACATCGGCAAACCTACAGAGGAGAGACAGCATAGCACAGGAGATAATGCCCTGGAAGTTCAGCCTGGCGGTGTATAGCGACAGAAGGTGACAACAGAGGGGGCCAGAAAAATAACTAGGGCAAGTGAGGACAAAAAAATAGAACAAACTTATTCTGTAAAGGACCAGGCATTAAGTAGTTTAGGCTGTGTGGCCCGTACAGTGTCTTGTCACAACTGCTACTCAAATCTGCTATTGTAGTGTTAAAACACCTTAGGCAACACATGAATGAAAGTACCGGGATTCACTGGATGCACAGATCAAATTGGAGAGAACTGACATCTTAACAATTTTTAGTCTTCTGCCCTATGAACCCAGTCTATCTCTCCCCTTATTTAGTTCTTTCTTAATTTTCCTCAGAGATGTTTTGTGGTTGTCAGTATACAGATCTTTCCCCCTTTCTGTCACATGTATCACTATTTAACATTTTTATTATAGTAAAATAGTGTTTTTTTATTTTCCTATTTCTTCTTACTATATGTATGAATATAATCAATTATTACACATAATTCTTGCATCCTTGACAATCACTTAGTTACAGTTGCTGTATTGACGGTTCCATGGGACAGACTAATGTGTCATCTACAAACAATGCAATTTCTTTTCCAATCTGTATTTCTTTTTGCTTGCCATGTTATATTCACCAAAATCATCAATATAATGTTGAATAGAAGTGGTGACATAGAGTATCTTTGCCTTGTTTCTCTTCTTTGAATGATAGCATTAGTATTTCACCATCAAGCATAAGGTACATTTTTCTTGATGACTTTTATCAAATTCAGGATATTCCCTTCTGTGATGGTCAAATTTATGTATCAACTTGTCTAGACTATGGGATCCAGTTGTTTTATCAAATAATAGCCTAGATACTGCTGTAAAGATTTTTTTTTAAAGATGTGACTAGCATTTAAATCAGTAGACTCTGAGTAAAACAGATTACTTTCCACTATCAGTGGGCCTCATTCAATGAATAGAAGGCCTTAAAAGACGAAGGTCCTCCACATAACAAGGAATTCTGCCTCCAAGCTGCCTTCAAGCTCAATGCTGCAACATCTTGCCAGAAATTCCAACCTCCTGTCCCACCAAATTTCAGACTTGGCAATGCCAGAATCACTTGGACTAATAAGTAGTCCAAGGATCTATTAGGAATAGGAATAAGGAATTAGTATGAAGATGGAATATCCATCTGTATCTGTCCAGTTTATCTTCAGAATGCTAAGTATTAGGGCTTCTATTCCTATTTCTTGTTTTGTTAAAAGGAATAGAAGCTAGATTTCATTTTTAAAAAAAACAGTTTTTATGCATGTGTTAAGGTAAGCATATTGTCTTCCTTTCAAATGTGTTCATTTAGTTAATTACATTCTTTGATTTTCAAATGTTAAACCAAATATTTACTGGGATAGCCACCACTTGGTAATAACACTTTACTGATATTGTATTTGACTTAATAATTTTTAATCTGTTTTACTAAGGTATATTGACCTGTGCAATTTTTCCTTGTAATGTCCTTGTTGGGTTTTGCTGTCAGAATTACGATGGCCTCAAGGAGAAGATTGGAAAGTATTCCTTCCTCGTCAATTTTCTAAAAGAGTTTGTGTCTCCCTGCTAGATTCGCTCAGGAGTTCCAGTGGACTTCTGCATTTGTTTTCTTTTATAGGATGTGTGGAATGCATGTGTGTATGTATGAATGTGATATCCTCAATAAAGAAAGTTCTACTGTTTCCTTTCTAATCTTCCTATTTAAAAAAAATTAACGTTTTAAGTCTTTGTTCTTCAGAGCAGTTTTAGGTTTATAGAAAAGTTGAAAGGGAAGTACAGAGATGTTAGCATTATTAATATCTCCAACCAGGGTGGTACTTTGTTACATCTGATGACTCCTCATTGACATATCCGTATCACCTGAAGTTCACAGTTCACACTAGGTTTCAATCTTGGCGTCGTACATTCTATTGGTTTGGTTAAATTTACAATGAGCTGTATCCACTATCATGGGATCACCAAGTATTTCCTCTGCCCCCAACAATCCTTTGCTTCTTCATCCCTCTTCTTTGCCTCTCCCAACTCCTAGCAAATTTTCCAGAATGTCACATATTTGGAATTGCACAGTGTATACCGTTTTCAGATCAGCCTCTTTCACTTAGTGATGTGCATTTACCTTTCACTTCTTTCCACCAAGGAATACAATATCTCCTCATCTAGATTACCACCATTTACTTATCCATTTACCTCCTGAAAGACATTTCGGTTGCTTCCAAGTTTTGCCAGTTACGAATACATCTCTATAGTGGTATCTCAGAGTTGTTTCAATTTTCATTTCCCTGATAACATAAGATATGAAACCCTTTATCTACTTATTTGCCACCTGTATGTCTTCTTTGGTGAGGTGTCTGCTAAGGTCTTTGGCCTGCCTTATACTACATAATTGAGTTGTTTGTTTTATTATTGTTGAGTTTTAAGAGTTCTCCCCGTATTTTGGAAAACAGTTTTGTATCAGTTATATCTTTTGCAAGTATTTTCTCCCAGTCTGTAGCTAATCTTCTTATTTGGATGAAACCTTTTGGATTTTTATTCTTGTTTATCTTACTGGCTAGGACATTCATTTCAAGATTGGATAGAAGTGGTGTGAGTAATGAGTCCCTTATTTCCCATTTGAGGGAGAAGACTTGTAGTCACCCACTAGTACATACTATATGAACTACCGATTTTTCCTAGATGTCTTTAATCAAGCGGGTTATGTCTCTTCATATTACTAGATTGCTGGAATATTTATTTCTTACTCACAAACCAGTGTTGAATCTTGTAAAATAATTTTTCGGTATTCATTGAAATCCTCATATATTTTTCTTTTTTATTAATGTGGTGAAATTATATTGATTAATTTCAAATTTCCAGCCAATCTTGAATTCCTGGAATAAACTGCACTTGGTCATGATTTGTTATCCTTGTTACATATGGCTGCATGTGAGTCCCTTATAACATTGGCTTGCTAGGGCTGTCCTAGCAAAGTTCACAAACTAAGTGACTTCAACAATGGAACTCACCCATTTTACAATTCTAGAGAAAAGAACTAAGCAATATCTAAAAGGCAAACTTCCTTCCTGAGCAAGGGGCAGATACTGAAGTCTCTTCTTGTTTCTTTTGTCTCCCAGCTTCTGCTCTGCTCTTGGGTCTTAAGAGTCTCACTTCTCATTTTAGGAAACATTGAAGGACTTGAAAGAAATGTGTGTACAGAACCGTATATGCAGAATTTGGGAGCAGGCATATCTTCTCTATTGCTCTCTCCTTTCTGAGATTTCCCCCTCCACTCCTAACTGTTCCCGTCTTTTGCAACCTCTGCCTTTGGTACTTTTCAATCCAAAAAGACTGCAAATTTTTGTTTGACCTCCATTCTCCATATGCTGCATGAAATTGAGAAATACTCTATAGGGAAAGTCAACTGAATAGAAGTATCACTGTGTTCACTTCTTTGCTTGAAAAGATTTTGTCCCATGAAGTTTCTGACGCTTTTGGTTGCTTTATAATATTGCAAAATTGTTCTTAAATCCAGAGTTATAATAGTTGTCAACAGGAGGGTCAGTTTGATAAAAGTTATTCACCTCACTGGAAACAAACTCTAATCGATGTTCTTTTGGTTTAAAAAAATGTCATCATGCAACTCCTCCAAGATTCATATATATCAATTTATTTATTTATTAATTGTTAAAGTTTAATTTTGTGTAATTTTTAATTTTATAATACTGAAGTATTTCTGAAATAACATCAATAACTATTAATAATTCTTACATATATCCTTTAATTTTTAACCATTTTTCCTAATTTTAGCAACAATTTAATGTAAAATAAATTTTAACAAAATACTCAACTACAATATAATGTCTTTTTTTTCCTTTTTTAACCTCAAACTCTTGGGCATAAACAATTCTGTTGCCTCATCCTCCCAAGTACCTGGACTATAGGTGCCTGCCACAATGCTCGGCCATTTGTTGTTGTTGTTGTTGTTATAGTTGTCATTGTTGTTTCGCAGGCCTGAGCTGGGTTTGAACCCGCCAGCTATGGTGTACGTGGCTGGCCCCCTAGATGCTGAGCTACAGGCACCGAGCCTAATCTCTTTATTTTTAACATCATAGAAAACATATTTCCTGCAGCGCCTATGCTCAGTGGTTAGGGCACTGGCCACATGTAACAGAGCTGGTGGGTTTGAAGCCAGCCCTGGCCTGCTAAAAACAAAAAAATAGTCAGGCATTGTGGCGAGTACCTGTAGTCCCAGCTACTTGGGAGGCTGAGGCAAGAGAATCACTTAAGCCCAAGAGTTTGAGGTTGCTGTGAGCTGTAACACCACAGCACTCTATCCCGGGCAACAAAGTAAGACTCTGTTTCAGTTAAAACAAACAAACAAAAAAAAGGTTAAAGAAAACATATTTCAAAATACTTAATGAAAGAAACTCCTCACTCCTTTCATGTTTTCATTGTACGTAGTATCCCTAATTTCTTTCTCATCCCTGTTTTGTGCAGACCAACACAATAACATCCTCACATTATCCATAGTATTATAATTAAGAGGGTTCAAATGTTTGTTCAAAACGTAGAAGCATTACAGATCAGGAAGCAGATCTGGAAGAAGACGGAGACAAAATGTGTGATTGAGTGGCTATTAAGCTAAATCCTACCCCCACCCTCCATTTCCAGACTTACCTAGTAACTTGTGCCCTTCTTTTCCTTATCTCAATTTTCTTTTGGTACTTTCAACTTTTAAACAGACTTCTCTTAGACCCATTATACTGGTTAGGGTTCTTTAGAGGAATAGGAACAATAGAGAGGTATATGTGTTTGAGATGGTATTTAATATGGGCATGATAATCCCATATTAAATACCAATCCTGTGATGATGGGGGCTGAGAAATCTCACAATAGACTATCTGCAAGGTACAAAATCAAAGTCATGGCTCAGTCCAAGTCCAAAGGCCTGAGAACCAAGGAAATTGAGGGTGCAACTCTCAGTTCGAAGTTGAAGTCCTGAGAACTTGGGGACCCTTCATGCAAATCCCAAGTCCAGTGGCCAGAGAACCCGAAGTTCTGAAGTATAAGGGCAGGAAAAGAAGAATGTTTCAACTTCAGGAAAGAGACAGAGAATCCACCTTTCCTCTGAGGACAGATTTTCCTTACTTGGTATCACTGAATCAAAAGCCACTCTCTTCTGGAAACGTCTTCACAGACATACCCAGCAATAAAGCCTTCCCAACTATCTTAGCTCCTTAACACAGTCAAGTTAACACCAGTATACCTTAATACTCAAAATAAAAGAAAGTAGACTGCTAACTTAAGAAAAATGACTAAAGAAATATCTCTTTTTAATGTGTAGAACAATGAAATCTATAAACAATTTGTTAGGCATTATTAATGTTATTAATGTTAGGCACTATTAATTTTTTAAACATTTATTTTTACTCTAGTAAGGCACAAAAGTTTATATAATCCTAATAAGACTTACATAATACTGAGAATATGGTTTGAATTGTCATTAAAAATTTATAAAGAGACTAAGGTGTTGACATAATGTAGTGAGTTCAGGAAATGCAAAAATGAACTAGATATAGGTGTTGGCTTCAAAACATATGAGGTTACTCACTAACTTAACCTCTTCCCCCCAAATCTCTCAGACCTATTCCTTCCTCTTATATAGAAGAGAGTGCCACAAAAAATGTATACACATTTCACATAAAAAGTGTTTTTGCAAAGAGTAGATGAGACAATCATGCAAATCTCCTGGGAAATTATAATAGCTAAGTAAGTTTTCATTGCCTCTTTTCTGTCAGCATTGAGAAAATGGATGAAAACATATTTTATAAACAGTAAACTAATACACTAATTTTAATACACAAATCATATTGCTGATAGATTATTCTCCTTAAATTTGCTTTAACACACAATATGCCTCAAAAAAAGATCAGCTTTCAGTTTCCTTTCTCAGGTAGTCTAGCTCCTTTGCCTGGCTTTCAAGGTCACCAGAGCCGCTCACGTTATTCCTATCCAGCTGTTTTCCAATTACTCCCCTCGGTACACTGTAATCTCCAAGTCTTCCCTGGACAATTCAGACAGGCATGCACATTCTCTCACTTCTAGGCCTTTGATCACCTCTGAAACATGCTCCTTTCAATTTATCCAGATCCTTCCCATTATTCCTTAACACTTAGGTCAACTCTCAGTTGAGAGAAAACCTTTCCTGAATATATAAATCTTCATGGAGCTGTCTTGTTTCAACTCCTCAAGCATCTGCTTACCACTAATTTTTCACATGTCTGAGTCTGGACTGTCCTTCCACATGTTTGTAAATTCCTTAAAGACTATTATCTTCTTGTATAGACATTATAAATACATGTTGTGGGTTAAATTAAAATGCTTTGATTAATTTTTGATTTGGGAATAAAGAAATTTAGATAAGAGAAAACAGGAATTGGAAGTCAGCAGTTCTTACTTTGTGCTGTGGTTGGAATTCTGTCCTTCCCTCAGGAGAAAATTACTATCTTTAAGCCAGTGACAGAGACCTAAAATACATTCTTTCATCATAGCCCACAGAAAAAAGTAAGTGCTGACACCTTGATTTTGGACTTGCAGCCTCCAAAACTGGGAAACAATAAATTCGTTGTTTAAGCCACCCAGGCTCTGGTACTTGTTACAGCAGTTTGGGAAACTAATATGCATAGTTTTCTAATGTTCCCATAAAACAGATGGAGCACCCAGAGTAGCAAAATCAAGTCCATAGACAACCCGTACACTAATACCAATTGGCAAGTCATCAATAGGTGAAGATAGACACTGCAAGAACACAAGCCAAGTGGTTGTGTGTCTGTGTAGGAGGAAGCGGGGGAAGGCACAGGGGCTTTGGAGAGCCATGAGACCTCGGGAATACCCAAATCTCCCAGGTCTAAAAAGCTTATAATATAGGAAGAGTAATTTGGGGAAGGACTTGACAGCCTCCAATTTGTACATACAATGTAGGAAAACATGGTAATGTCCTATAGTGTTGGAGTAGTCTGAACCCTTTGAATTTAGTAAGAATAATTTTTATTTATTTATTTTTTAATTTCTTTCTTTCTTTCTTTCTTTCTTTTTTGAGACAGAGTCTCACTATGTCACCCTGGATAGAATGCCGTGGCATCACAGCTCACAACGACCTCCAACTCTTGGGTTTAAGAGATTCTCTTGCCTTAGCCTCTCGAGTAGCTGGGACTACAGGTGCCCACTGCAATGCCCAGGTATTTTTTTGTTGCAGTTGTCATTGTTGATTAGCAGGCCTGGGCTGGGTTCTAACCCGCCAGCCCCAGGGTATGTGGCCAGTGCCATCCCACTGAGCCACAGGCGCCAAGACTAAGAACAATTTTTAAAAACTAAGACTAAACAAAAACATAAAGCAAAACTCAAGCAAAGCTTCTTCCAAAACCTGGTGGCGAGCAGAGTCAAACTGAGCAGGAGATGGGCAATAAGACAAAGAGAGAGGTTCCCTAATACAGGGGAGAAGAAAAAAACCTGTAAGATCTCAGAGAGCACAGTAACAGACTTTCCACACTCCCCTGAGCTAGCAGAAGGATATCTAGGATCAGGAACATAGCGGATTACTCTTGCCTACTCTTCTCTCCTAAGAAAGCAGGAAAATTAATCTCAAGGATGATCAGTAAGAAACTTTACAGTCGGGCAGCCCCTGTGGCTCAAAGGAGTAGGGCGCCGGCCCCATATGCTGGAGGTGGCAGGTTCAAACCCAGCCCCAGCCAAAAACTGAAAAAAAAAAAAAAAAAAGGAAACTTTACAGTCAAATCACAAATAAAATTGTCAACATAAAACTGAGATTAAGGAATCAGAGATGTCCCTATAAACAATGAAGGTACACTAGGAAGACTTTCCCACAGAACAGTTTCCTAATCATAAAAATGTGAGTCCAAAACATTTAAGAAAATGCTAGAAGTTATGAATGACTACCTTAAATAAGAATCATAGAAATCATAAATGAAATGACTGACAAAATATGATTTTTTTTTAATTTTTATTAAATCATAATTGTGTACATTGGTGCAATCATGGGGCACAATGTGCTGACTTCATATACAATCTGAAATATTTTCATTGAACTATTTAACACAGCCTTCATGGCCTTCTAATCACTATATGAAGACATTTATATTCTACATTTAGTAATTTTCACTTGTACCCTTGTAAGATGCACTGTGTGATCCCACCAATCACCCTCCCTCCACCCATCCTCCCCTCTCCCCTCCCCTCTCTTGCCCCACACCCCATTTCTTGTTCTATAACTGGGTTTTATCCTTCATATGAAAGCTATAGATTAGCTTCATAGTAGGGCTGAGTACAT